>VTPC01002970.1:0-21739 GCA_011009095.1 Ignelater luminosus | reverse complement strand
CATCGGAATAAACATTTCACACCAAAATAATTATGTTTATAATTTCGAAATTAAAAGGAAATTTTAATAACCAACTTAAATTTTATTATTAAACGTGATGCACATGCATCAATTGTTTCCATAGCGTACTACTTGAATAGTTTGAAAATGAAAAGAAAAAAAGGCCATAATTTATTTATTTATAAAATTAACTATGTCAAGTGGTACATCGTTAGAATTGTTGAAAACAGGCCTTTTTTATAACATCATGGCCGACTATGGTTTTCATTAGGAAAAGCAAAAGCTTGTGTCATAACTCAAAAACTATAGCTTAAATAAAAAATTTGACTGTATTATTCAGCACACAATTACCTACAACTTCTTCCTTTATACATTTGTTCTAAAGTCAATAATAACAGAGCTATAAACACAGAACAAAACAACAAAAGAAACTATTTTTGCGAGATATCTAGTTAGCCATGCATTTTTTCTAAAAAACAAAAAACTCATTAAGTTAAGCTCGTAAAACTGCAATTCTTTCCCCATTTAATCGTCTCTCTATCTCCGCTGGTTTCCGAGATCCCCATACTAAACATCGGAAAAAACTCACCCTGTATACATATTGATGTGGATTTCTACTTTTTCTATCTACGAAAACAAAAATGACACTGAAAAAGAAACCTTAGATTAAAGAATCATGTTAAATTGATGATGATAATAGAAATTTTGTAAATCACTGTCTATAATGAAAATTCAAAATGTACAAATAAGAAACTCGAAAAGAAAAAGAAGCAAACGAAGAAGTTAATTATAATGAAAATTGAATAAAAGTAAGTTTTCGATTTTATGTGTACATACATACAGTTTCTAGTACTCTACTTACACTTTACACTGTAAAGTCACCGGGGAACTTTGCTGTTTTAGCTAATAAAATATGCTCTAAGTAAACTATTTCAAAGTGCTCTTGTTGCCTAGTCTAGCCTCTTTTATAAGCTTTAAGTATGTAGTAGTGCGGATTATCAACTTTCTTGCTTTGATGTTTTTTTTTGTACATGATAACAAAGCCTGGTTGCCAACATTGATTTCTATACTGAAGAGGGACATGGCATTAGTAATTTTAAAAGTCAGAATTTAATTTTGTTTAACTTCAATTTTTCTTTGTCAATTTTCGAAATTAAACAATTGTTAGGATGCTTTTACTCTTCATCTTTGTAGAGGAAAATCTTTTTCTAATTTTATGGAATAGTATACTCTAATTTATTTTTTTTGGCTAGATGGTGCAAGGAATGTTTGTATGAACTACTTCCATTCTTACAATATTTACTAGAGCTTTTGTACTTTTATCGCATCGGCATTCTTGCTTTGAGCGTGCTACAGGCTGAACCATAGCAACGTCGCACTACAGCATACTTCTATCAACCCTCTTTTAGTGTTAATCGGGGTATCTTTGGTTTAGAAATATGTCGGGCTTGACATTCTATCATTCTTCTTCAGAGAGCTATTGGGCGTCGCGTCCATTAACATCTTTAAAGCAGATAAACACAAGCATAGATTGTATTGTGCTTAAAAACGGGTCAGCTGTGGTGGTCCTAGGTTGACTTTTGTTCTTCATTGACCTTAAGAAAACCAAAGACCGACACGAATTGGGCTGCCTTCTTCATTAATCTTCTTAAGAGAGCTAAAGCTAACGACGAACACAAATCAAACTTTTAACTTTCTTGGGAGAGCTAAATAAGAACTCAAATTAATCTTCTTAGGAAGGCAGGCTACAGCTGAACATAAGTCAGCCTGCTCCTTCCTTTAACAACCCTAGAAGAACTAAAGGGGCATCAAAGCAGCAGTAAATAAAAGAAGGATGCACAAACGAAGAAGACACATTTACTTATTGATTGAATTGTAACTTATCCTGCCATAATTTCTATTTCGGCATTAAGGCAACTTTTCCTGCAGTACTATGATTTGATATACGTAGTAATATGTTTGGCTTAGCATTCAAAGTAGAACAGCTATCCAACCCGATCAAAACCCGTTTGACTTCCATTGCCTTCTTGTTCGTGTTTACTTTTACTTTAAAGATAGCTTGATGTACATTTCGATTCTTCTTTGGAGCATGTCTCAATTATTTGCAGAGCAATATTCTTATTGAAGCTCTATTTTGTTTATACAGAAGGTGGGTGAGGGTGAGATGATGAATCATTCAAGTGTTTCACGTTTCAGGTTTCCGAATTTTCAAGTTTCCCAGTTCTCGCGCTTTCGGGCTTTTGAGCTTACCAGCTTTCAAGACTTTAAGTTTTCAAGTTGCAAGTTTTTTAGTTTTCTAGTTTTCAAGTTCTAGAACTTTCGAGTTTTCCAGCTTTTAACATTTCAAGTTTTCAACTTGTAAATCTTCCAAATTTTTAAGGTTTCAAAGTTTCAGATTTTTAAGTTTGCAAGTTCTAAAGCGTCCGAGTTTTCAAGTTTTCAACTTTTGAAGTTTTCAAATTTTCAAGTTTTTAAAGTTTCAAATTTCCATGCTTCAAGTTTTCAAGTTTCCTAGTTCTCCAATTTCCTAGTTCTCCAGTTTCGGGCAATTGGGCTTTCCAACTTTCAAGACTTCAAGTTTTCAAGTGGCAAGTTTTCCAGTTTTCAAATTATCAAGTTTCCAAGTTCTAGAGCTTTCGAGTTTTCCAGCTATTAAAATTTGAAGTTTCGAACTTTTGAAGTTTACAAAACTTGTAAGTATTCAAAGTTTTAAAGTTTCAAGTTTCAAGTTTTCAAGATTTCCATTATTCGAGATTTTATACTTTTAACCTTTCCAGCTTTTAAGATTTTACGTTTTAAATTTTCGAGTTTTTAAGTTCTAGGGTTTTCCAGTTCTAGAGTTTTTCAGTTCTACAGATTTTAAGATTTTAAGTTTCGAGCTTTGAAGTTTGCGAATTCTCAAGTTTTCAAATTTTCATGTTTCAAGCTTTCACGTTTCCTAGTTTTTGAGCTTTTGTGTTTTCGTGCTTACCAGCTTTCAAGTTTTCAAGTTTACGAGTTTTTAAGTTTTAGACCTTTTGAGTTTTCCCGCTTTAAAGGTTTTAAGTTTCCAAGTTTTAAAGTGTCCACGTGTTTAAGTTTTCGAGTTTTCGTGACTTCAAGTTCTCAAGTTTTCAAGTTCTCAAGTTTTCAAGTTGAAGTCACGGGGGTACTGAGTCTAGGTGCCGGAAGTGCCACAAAAATTTAACATGCAGTTCTATGAGCTAACCTAACCTAACCTAATCTAACCTAACCTATCCTAACCTAATCTAACCTAACCTCTATCCTAATTTCTAACCTAATCTTTAGACTAACCTCTAACCTAACCTCTATCCTAGCCTCTAACCTAACCTCCAAACTAATCCCTAACCTAACGTCTAACCTATCCTCTAACCTAACCTCTAACCTAAGCTCTAACCTAACCTCCAACCTAACCTCTAACCTAACCTCCAACCTAGCCTCTAACCTAAGCTCTAACCTAACCTCTAACCTAACCTCTAACCTAACCTCTAACCTAACCTCTAACCTAACCTCTAACCTAACCTTTAACCTAACCTCAACCTAAATACTCATAACTTTTGAACGGGGTACTTCCGGCACCTAAACTCAGTACCCCCGTGGTCCTCTGGACAAGCCTGACAATATGACACCTTAGTTGACCTGATCCGTGGTAGGCGGGTATACGAAAGTCTAGCCTTCAAGCTTTTAAGATTTCAAGTTTCCAACTTCTGAAGTTTCCAAGTTTTCAAGTTTTCTAGTTTCCCAGTTCTCGAGCTTACCAGCTTTACCAGTTTGCAAGTTCTAAAGCTTTCGAGTTCTTCAGCTTTTAACATAGCAAGTTTCTAACTTTTGAAGTTCCCAAAATTTCTAGTTTTTAAAGTTTCAAAGTTTCAAATTTTCAAGATTCCTAGTACTTGGGATTTTATACTTTCGAGCTTTCCAGCTTTCGAGACTTCACGTTTTCAAATATTCAAGTTTTCCAGATTATAAGAATTCACGTTTTCAAATTTTCGAGTTTTCAAGTTCTAGAGTTTTCCAGTTTTCCAGATTTTAAGATTTTAAGTTTCGAACTTTTGAAGTTTCCGAATTTTCAAGTTTCAAGTTTTTACGTTTCCTAGGTCTTGAGCTTTTGGGCTGTCGTGCTTACCAGCTTTCAATACTTGAACTTTTCAAGTTTTCAAGTTCTAATGTTTTCTAGCTTTCCAGCTTTTGAAGTTCAAGTTTCCAACTTTTAAAGATTTCAAATTTTCAAATTTTTAAGTTTCAAACTTTTACGTTTCCTAGTTCTCGAACTTTTGGGATTTCGTGCTTTAAAGTTTTCAAGTTTACGAGTTTTTAAGTTTATGAATTTCCAAGTTCTAAAACTTTCGAGTTTTTCAGTTTTTAAGATTTCAAGTTTCTAACTTTTCAACATTCCACATTTTTAAGTTATTGAAGTTTCAAATTTTCAATTTTAAAGTTTTCAAGTTTCTCAGTTATCGAGCTTCTAGACTTTCGTCCTTACCAGCCTTCAAGACTTCACGTTTTTAAATTTTCGAGTTTTTAATTTCTAGAGTTTTTCCCGATTTTAAGATTTTAAGTTTCGAGCTTTTGAAGTTTCCTAATTCTCAAGTTTTCAAGTTTCAAGCTTTCACGTTTCCTAGTTTTAGAACTTTTTTGCTTTCATGCTTACTAGCTTTCAAGACTTCAAGTTTTCAAGTTTTCTAGTTTACTAGTTTTCAAGTTCTAGAGCTTTCGAGTTTTCCAGCTTTTAACATTTCAAGTTTCCAACATTTGAAGTTACCAACATTTGAAGTTACCTACGTTTGAAGTTACCAACCTTGAAATTTCCAAATTTTCAAGTTTCAAGTTTTGAAGTTTCTTAGTTCTCGAGATTTTGGGCTTTCGTGCTTACCAGCTTTTAAGACTTCAAATTTCCTAGTTTACTAGTTTTCAAGTTCTAAAGCTTTCGAGTTTTCTAGCTTTTAAGATTTCAGGTTTCCAACTTTTAAAGTTCCCAGATCTTCAATTTTCCCAGTTTTCGAGCTTTTGGGCTTTCAAACCTTCCAGCTTTCAAGACTTCGAGTTTTTAAGTTTCCGAGTTTTTAGGCTTTTAGATTTTTAAGTTCTCGAGTTCCAGTGCTTTAGAAAAACGTGGCTCAAGATCGGTTTTTGCCGTCTATCGTTCTTCTTAAAAATACTAAGGTATATTTTCCAATCTTAGGAAAGTTAAAAGCAAACACGAATCGGGCGGAGGCCTCCATTAACTTTCTTAGGGGAGTTTCAGTCGGGCTGCGCCCTGTATGGAACTACAAACGGAAGCCCAAGGTTGAGCTTTGTTCTGCAATAACCTCCTTAAAAAATTTCAATTCGACTATGGGTAATCTCTTCATTAACTTTTCTAGCTGAAGATGAACTCGCGTCCTATTGCGCCCTCCATTAGCCTCCATGGAAAAATTAAAGACGAACACAATTCGGACTGTGTTCTTCAAGATGCTGTACACGCTGGCTCAGGTTCAGGATTTGCTCTAAGGTTTTAGGAGAGCTAAAGACAAAAATAAAATGAGCTGCGCCCTTCGTCAATATTCTCAGGAAAGCTAAACGGGAACACGAGTCGGGCTGCGCTTAGCAACAAATTACGAACGGTGATTCAAGGTCGGACTTTGCTCTCTAGAGACTTTCTTAAACGATTTAAATTCGAACATGGGTAGGCCGGCGATCTACAAAGGGTCACTTGCAATGCCGCGAAGGCAGGCTTTCTCTTCGTTAACTTTGAACTCAAAGTCTGTTACGTGCTCCATTATCGTCCTTGGGAAAACCAAAGACGAACACGATTTGGACTGTGTTCTCCAAGATGCTATTCACAGTGGTCCAGGTTCAGGGTTTTAGGAAAGCTAAGACGAACACAAATTGGGCTGCGACCTCCATCAGTACTTCTAAGGAAGCTAAATACGAGTCGGACTGCACCCTGGTGCCGTCCATCGTTCTTCTTAAAAGAACGAAGGTATATTAGGAAAGTTAAAAGCGAACACGAATTGGGCAAAGTCCTACATTAACTTTCTTAAGAAAGCTTAAGTCGAACACAAGTCGGATTGCGCCCTGTATGGAACCACAAGCAGAGGCCCAAGGTTGATCTTTGCTCTACATTAACTTTCTCAAAGGATTTAAATTCGAACACGAGTAGGCTAGCTATGTTAACTTTTTTAACTGAAGATGAACTCGAATCCTGTTGCACCCTTCATTAGCCTCGTTAGAGAAACCAAAAACAGCTTTAAGATGCTATTCACGTTGGTACAGGTTTGCTCTAAGGTTTTAACAGAGCTAAAGACGAACACAAATTAATATTCTTAGGAAAGCTAAACGGTAGTTCAAGGTCAGATTAACTTTCTTAAAAGATCTAAATACAAGTATGAATAGAGGGAACTCTCTCTTCATTAAATTTTTTGATAAGGTTAAACGAACAGGAATCTCGTTGCGTTCTTCATGAGCCTTCTAAAAAAAACTAAAGACAAACACGAATTGGGTTTTGTCCTTCAACGTGCCATCAACGGTAGCTAAGATCGGTTTTTACACTCCGTTCGTAGGTGAAGTAAAGACGAACAAAAAATTAAACTTCTTAGGAAAGCCAAAGACATACACTCACGATGAACCAAGATTTCTTAACTTTCTTAAGAGACCTAAACACGAACTCGGTAGGGTGACGTTTTCTCCTTTCATCAACCTCCTCATTAACCTTCTCGAGTATCGCATGATCTATAAAAAAATGTTAAAATTTGTTTGTTCAGGCACTTTGGCTGCACTTGGTTTATGGCTTAGTAATTTTCTATTATTTTCTAACAACTTTGCAGATTTTTTTTAGTCGTCAACAATCTGCTCAATTCTTTTCTTTCTTTGGCCTTTTCCTTTAATTTTATTTTACATGTAAATTCTTCTGTTTGCTCGATTCATCAATTTAACTATTTAGTGGCATAATTACCAACGTCTACATCAAGCTTTTCTTTTTCGTTTACCTATATGGTCATTTTTGTCTTGGTCTTTCAGAATTTTTTTTCTCTGTTTTGTTTGCTGGTCTCTTGGTTTCATGTTTGTTTTTATTTTGTTTGAGAAGTCACTGATGTTTTGGTTGTGTTTCCTTGGCTTTAACATCTATCGTCTTGTTTTTGCCCTGTAATATTTTATGGTTGAATTTGGATGCTAATCTGTCTTTCAACTCTCGACATCTGTTTGCACTTTTCATCATAACTTATGGTTTTTTTGCATTTCTAGCCCTTCTTTGTATGGTTTCTAGTCTTTTTGTTGGTTCTCTTTGTCTTTTACCTTTAGTAAAAGCAATGCTCTCATTAAATGTATTTTAATACTGCTCACATTTGTTAGCCTGACCTTCCAAATGGACATCTCGATCGTCATTCATTCTGTATTAATTTCATCAAGAAAACTATACACGAAGATGAGTTATTAGATTCTGCTGTGCTATGAAAAGGGTCACCTGCGATGTGCAATATTTTGTATCTTAAACCGACTTCAATTACTAAGATTGTAACGATTTTAGGTAGATTTTACTTTGATAGGAACACGCACTTAAAGAACATTTCAAAATGTTTTACTTCCGTGCATTAATTTACCAACTTTTAATGGAAATTAATATCCCATACGATGAATTAACTTGAGACAAATTAAAATCATGTTCAATTTTGTTTGTTTAGAGGGGTTCAATACAATAATTATTTTGCGATTTAATGATTTCTAAACGCATTTATTTGACGGGTCCTTCAGACCTAATTTTTATGTAGTAACTGTCATTCTTTTATTTGATGTTTGTAAAGCAATAATTTCTTCAATCAACCATATCATTTTGGATCTTTTTGTGAATGTTTATTTTATTCGATTTCGAAGCATAATAATAAATTCATGTAGTTTAACTTTTGTGTTCTTATTTCTAGGAGTTTGTTTTTGTTTTATAAGCTTAGTTAGGTGCCGTGATGATGGACCTTGGCTTCTAGCAACCCGCATAATATTTGATTTTGTGAATAAAGCTTTGTTTATAGTTTTGAGAAACGAGAGAGAGGCTGGAGATTTATTAAGTTTATTTTATTTTAAGTTGCGGAACCAACAAAGGTTGCTTGGTAAGTAAAAGAGAATACAATTTAGTCTCCGGACACGATTTTGAAGTGTTTATCTACAGGGTGGTATTTTGGGTGGACCCTATATACAGCGTGTTCGTCGGTGTGGGGACAGGTCGACGAATTGCATCGTTTTGTGTGGCACTGTCTCTTGGCGCCCTTTTGGTATCTCTTTTAGGCTTTTCAGCTAAAAGCTAAGTTTTAGGCTCAGCTAAGATCATCAAAGCCTGGGTTATTTACTATTTTGGAACCTACTCCCGTCTTCGACATGAGCTATGGGCTTGAACGTCTACCGATATCTGGCTTATACGGGACTAGTGCATACTTTTGGGCATTTTCCCGTTACAACATCCCTCTAAGCTGTTTCGGAGTACAAACAATAATAAAAGGCAAAAACGTCACAGAATAAACTTAGTTTGTTTAATGTTAAAATAATGTTACAAAGCAAAGGACTAATTTAATAAATGTTAGTTGAACGCATAAATTACGTTTCACGTAAAGTATCTCAAACTTGTTTTAAGCTCAATAATGAGGATGATAATAATAATAGTAATAATAATAATAATAATAATAATGATAATGGTGATAATATTATGAGGTTTTATTTATGGCGCACTTGAAGCGATTACGACACCGGGAGCTTGTGTTCTCGCTCTTACCTCCCCGTTCGTTCCTGATTTAAAACAATCGCTTAATTGCTTTGTTCTCATTTTATATAGACTCTCGTACACATCGGTTTTATTTCTCTGTGTTTTACTAGAACATAGTTTAATTGAATCGAAAACACGTGAGCCGCGGGGTGTTTTTACACTCTTGCCCACTTTCCGTCTTTCACCTTTAAAACTTAACGAAAAGCCTTGCCTTTACACATACACCTCTTAGCAACGCTACAATTAGATTACCACAAGCGAATGGAACTTATTTTTATTTCTGCTCGAAATAATAAGAAAAGTGGGCGTGAATTAGGCTTGTCGAATAATAAACAGCGAGAAATATTTCTGTTTTTAAAACGGAATCTAAAGGAATTACTAAAATTAAACAAGGACGGAATTAACACCTTTTGGGTAGAGTTGTTGAACTGTAATCTGTTAAAGATTGTATTTTCGAATTAACGAAATAAACATTTCTTTTTCTCTTATGATTGAAAGGATGATGGATAAACTAACTGTAATCGAGGAATCACCTACAGCATCTTGAGTTGAAGCTTCAAGAACTCGTCGTCGTTCGTCTGAAACCCGAGCTGATTAACTGATTTTTTGTTTGAAGAAAACTCCAGTTTCTTCCCTTCAATTTGTTGGATACCTCATCAGTCTGCTCTTTTCCGATACGATCTAAACACTTTAAAAGACTTTTCTTATTTCTTATTTTTATTTATTTTTTCGTCCGACAAGCCCCTTGTAGATAACGAATTATTTATTATTAACAATTTTCTTAATCCTTCTTGTTTTCTCTCTTACTTTTTTTTTAAGCTAAGCTGAAGGGAAATAAATGGATGTTTTATATATAAATTATCCAAATTGCAAATCTGTTAGAAACTTTGGAGTTACATTAAATTAAAATCAATCAGTGACGTGATGATGAATGAAGACACAGAACCTTCGCCTAGACTACTCGAGTGCTCAGCTACCGTCTTCATTAATACAACTTCATTTTAATGATCAGTCTTGGAACTTCCTAAAGCGAATTTCGCTTAATAAGCAGCTTTATTTGCAAAATTGTGCGCTTATGTAACCATGGAGTTGTATGTGGGGAGTGGAGGTATGTAAACATATTAAGTAAATCCTAATTGTGTCTGCACAAATAAATCTCGAAAACTGTTAGAAAGCACGCTTTTTTAATTACTGAGTTGACAAAATTAACTTTTAATCCAAATCATCGTCGAAGATCACAAAGAAATTGTAATCTCAATAAAATCTGTTGTAACTTAATAATCTCAGGTTTATTTATTTCTATTTACTTATCTCACTTGTAACACTACAGGGGTTAGGTTCAATTAACCTTCAATTGAACTTAATTAGTAATTTATTGTTAATTGTACCACTTCCATTTAAGTTAGTGCGTTATTGCGTCGCTGTTTAACGTAATAAATTTTAATCTGGGCGTTGCTAATCTATTGTATATAATTCAGTTGCTGCATTTCAAATCTTGATTGCTTATAATATAAAATTAACAAATTCTGTTGTTCATCTAATTCGGATTATGTTGAATATTTGAAGAATCCTAATAATTATTACCAGTTGTAGGTATTGTGAGCATTACTGCTAGCTAAGACAGCCGACAATGACTTACGAGTTACTTAACTGACAAGGCCTATAAATGCCGCCTATGGCGGCACGGCGGCACCATCATAAATCTGTCATCAAGTCTGTCTGTTCGCTTTCATCTTTCATCCACCAAAATAAATATAAGAGTTACTGTTCGACAAGATTATTGCGCATCGTATACATCAAAATTTTCTGCGGTGGCCGCAATCGCGCTTCATCGTTCTCAGGCATGCCGCCTTTGGCGGCACAACATCAGCCTTCAAGTTACTGTCTGATAGGGTTATTAAACATCGTTCAATCAAAATCTCCTTTGAGGCTTTACTACTCTCACCTATGTCCCCTAAACTATTACTTGGAGCCTTCTTGCATGAACAGTTTCAGTTTTCTTAACTCTTTACTAGAAGTGTCTCAGGTACGACGACTTCAGTCGGGTTTGGCTAAGTCTCTCTAAAGTACTGTCTTCTAGGAATAGAATAGTCTGTCACCGCGTGCATCAACCAACCACCAATTGGAGTTTTCTTTGACCGGTCCGGGTGGGATGATGGAATTAGACTCAAATAAGTGGAAGCGATGGTAGGTCCGTGAAGAGGATTCTTCCGGCATTTGCTTTTACCACTAGGGGAAACCACGGAAAACCCTAGTGGGAACAGGCGGCCCGACCAGAGCCTCTCGGATGGGGCGTAGCGCTGAAACGCAACTACGTTGCTTGGTGGAGAATGAGCGAGGGGTCCCCACCAAATCGTCGGAGCGACCGAGCGCCCAGCAGCGGTTGCTGCCTCGGAGAGTCACCGCGGTCATCGGGTTGGAACCGGGAAAGCGGATTGCTTCCGTGCTGGAATGAAGAGTAGTTTTTAGTGAGTGGTGGCAATTTATAAAGGCGAATGGTGGCATCTAAAATATCCTGCAAGTCCAGTGGGAGACTTTGAGCATTTTGACGCGGGGTTTGACGCGATAGGTTCCAGGGGGGTGTTTAATCTTGGATTAAACAGATTAATTTCCATTTAAAGCATAATTCCAGTTTTCACAAAATTAAATGAAATCTAGATGCTATCGCATTTTCTTCCCGCAACAGCTCTTCGCATCACTAATTAGTAACATCATGGGAAGTTTTCTACCGAGTATGGAAATGGCAACCACCTACCACAACATCCACAACGCAACCTACAAGGGCAGAAGATAAGAAGTCCCAGCCACGAACAGATGCGAAGAGGTGCAGACCGATCATCGCCAAACACCAACAAGATGAATGACATGGCCGTTTGTGGGATCAACACGATGCAGCAATCTCGTGCGCTGCAACGTGGCCTCTCGTAGCTGTGTCAAGTCATCCCAGTGAGGCCGAGGATTTACGCCCCTCTGCCTTACCACAGACCATGATCTACAAACATAGACCCACAACAATTAACCACCGTAAATAAAATCTACAAATATTGTTGACATCGTGAGAGAAGCGCTACGATTATTCTCGACATCGTGAGAAAAGAGCTATGAATATCCTCGACACCCGAGAAGGAAATCGAAGCGAGCAATCGCTTGTCTACCATGACAGTTTGTCAAAAAGGCAGCTCGTCATAAAAGCAGCTCACCAGAAGCTACGCCGGCCTTATTCAGCACTCGCCATAAGCCACGGGTGCACACATAAAGCAGCTCACAAAGGTTGTACTAGAAGGAGTCCGCTGAAGGACATTAGAAGAAGTATTATCAATTAATTGGTGTACTCAATTTACTTATGTTTAGCTGCGTTAATGGTCAGTGAGACTGCTGATCAGGCTAAACATAAAAACAACGAGGTTAGCCCCAAAAAGCCAACCTCAACACAACAACTTGTCGCTTAAGGCGCCAAGTCTGTTCAGGGAGGGGATCGGAGGACCTCGAGAGTGTGGCTAATGTTCAGGGCGATGGCTTTAGTAACAAATTGGTGTCTTAAAGATTCGAGACTTTTGTCTATCGGGGGGATCCCGGCGAGGTCGCAGACTTCGTCGAAAGGGTGAAAGCGGTCTAGACTGAGGATTCTCAGATAGATGGCCCGTTCCTTGGAGCAGAGTCGGTTAATGAGATACTTGGGGGCAGTAAAGAGACAGGAAGATCTGTAATCAATTACTGGCCTGATGAAGGACTTATAGGTGTGCAGGAGGGTACGAGAATGGCAGTCTGAAATGCCACCACGGATCTTGGAAAGAAGAGAACTGCGCCGCTGAATCTTTATCAGGCAGCGCTGCGTCTCTGCCGACCAATGGAGAGTGAGAGAAAATGTAATCCCTAGGTAGGTGACCAGAGGGGAAAATTTAAGGGGGATTTCCAGAGGTCCAGATGCATGATGATGTAAGATTTTTGTGACGGAAGAGAATGCTTTGGTTTTTGGCGGCGTTGGGTTTGATGCGCCACTGTCGGAGCCAGACTTCCAGCAGGGAGAGTTCCCGTGCGAGGATCCTGGAGCCTATGGCGATGATCTCGCCTGACACCCATAGTACAGTGTCATCCGCGTATTGGACTATGCGAACGTTAAGGTGTTGAGGCAAGGGGATGTCATGGCAGTACAGGTTGAAAAGGATTGGCGAGTGTATCGCCCCTTGGAGGAACCCTGCTAGGGGAATGAATGTTCTGGAGAGGTTTTGATCGACTCGGATTTTATGTTGCCGGTGAGACAAGAAGCTGTTTATTAGTCGAACGAAGTGTAGGGAAATGTGGGCACAAATGAGTTTTAGAAGAAGCTCTTCGTGCCAGACTTTATCAAATGCTCGTTCGATGTCGAGGAAAGTGGCAATGACGCAGCGGCCGGAGGGATGATGTTATTATCGGAGAGGAATGCGGAAAGTCGATCAGTGAGACTTCTTTCGAAAATCTTGTCAATGACGTTTAGTAGGGCGATTGGTCTGTAAGAGGATGGGTCTAATGCTGGTTTGTTGAGCTTGGGAATCATAATGACGATAGCTGATTCCCATGAAGTAGGAAAATAGCCTCTTAGTAGACAGCTGTGAGTAGGATAATGGCTGGACGTGGTAGGTGACGCAGAGCTCTTCTGGTGATAGTGTCTTGGCCAGGGGCGAAGTTTTTGACAGAGAAGAAGGCGGACGCTGTTTCTTCCCTGCGGATAGGAGCAATGATATGTGGGAGTGGCGGCTCGAGAGGCGCAGGTGGAGGGATCATCACCAGGGGGTAGATATCACAAGTGTTTTCAGTTTTCTCGTTGATTTGTTGGTAGAAACGGTCGTAGAAGAGTTTTGAAGTGTGCTTGCAAAGAGATCGGCTTTCCTTTGGGGTTCGGTGATTTTGTCACCGAGGTGGTCAAGACAATTAAGCTTGGAGCTGATTTGCCCCGTGAGGGAACGTAATTTGCGCTAGATCTTGTCTCGGTCTCTGTGATCTAGGTTAGAGCAGACAGTGGTTCAGCGTTCCTCCCTGAACCGGAGAGTATTTTTCTCGACCAGGGCATTGAGCCTCTTCCACTGCGTTTTAACCACAGAATCTTGGGTTAGACTCTGCATTTTCCCTTGATAATTAGGTGGATTTCTAGAGGGCGGTACAGGTCGACAGTTTTTTTTTGGCACAGCCTGATAGACCACTTCTCGCACTGCGGTGGTAAATTGAAGGATTGTGGTGTCGATTTCGGCGATGTTGCTTAGCGGAAGGTTGTCTGGGAAGATTTCGACTGCAACTAACCGTCTTTATACAGCCCAACACTGGGATTTCGTCAATTTCTACAGTAATACAAGCCCACGAGTTGATGTCTGACAAGGTTATTAAACATCTTCCACATCTAAGTAACTGTGGCGGTCATTATCAGATTTCCTGCCTTGTAGCTTGTAAAATTTTTCTTATACACCTTGAATGTTTTCAATACATGGCAACTGTAAATAATTCTAAAGGTACAGTTTCTTAAGACAGTACAACAGAAACGCTGCGCTTGACATGTAATGCGCTTAACACCGAATAAGTATCTATCTCTACAGGAATCAGACAGGGAGAGTTGTTGAGCCCCCTTCTATCTAATATAATCATGGACCAAGTAGTAAAGAAAGTTAGACAGGCAGGACAAGGGTTCAAATTGAACAAATGAGCTATAAAAATAATATGCTATGCTGACGATACTGCGGTGATAGCAAATGGAAAAGACGATCTACAAAGAAAGCTGGCATACCTTTTACCTGGCAGTTACACAATGTAATATAGAAATCTCAGTGCAAAAGGCAAAGTCACAGGTGATAACAAAAGAGCTAATTCGCTGTAAACTAGCTGTGAACGACGAAATAATAGAACAATTAATGTCCTGCAAATATCTAGGCGTAGAATTAAAGGCAAACCAGGAGTGATCAAACTAACAAAGCGGCAAGAATATCTGGATGCCTCAAAGATAAGGTATGGAAAAACAAATTTATGAAAGTAGAATCGAAAGTGTGGACCCATAATGACCTACGCGACCGAAGCTCAAGCGGAAACATCGAAAACGAAATCAAAACTTAGAACAACAAGACCAAATACCAAACAGAGATATAAGGCAGAAATGCGATACACAGGTGGATAACACGGTGGAGAAGAGCCTGGAATGAACACGTGTCAAGGATGACAGACCACCAAAGCGATTGAGAGAATGCTGGACATCAACCTCCCAAGAAAATTAAGAGGCAAACAATGGAGAAATAAGCCAGAGGCTTAAGACAAGAGGAAGAACAAGAAGACTTAAATTTGATCGATATTTCTTTTTTAAAGTCTTCGGTTTGCAAATCAAGCAGGCTTCTCATAGATCTAAAGTCAACTTTAGCCAACCATGATATCTCATCATAGCTTTATTGCAGTCCTGAATTTGGTTACTTTGTAAAATTTAAAACTTAAAGGTTCATTTTTGATGGTTTTCATTTTGAGACTTTTGAGTTTTTGATATTCTGAAAACGTGCTTTGGATTTATGTTAACGTTGTTTAGATCTAGATCAGCACTTTACAATCGTTTTGTGTCTTGCCCAACATTCTGAGATTTCCACACTTTACTTTTACATTTTTTATTGTTGTCATCACTTATCACACTTATGTTCCAGTCGTTTTGGTCATGAGCAATAAAAATAACAGCAAACATGTAGAGAAAATTGGCAAGCCCTAGACGCAAAGAATTGACCAAAAGAAAGAATGAGATTGAATCCATCTCAATTGAGCACATTACTCTCTCAGACAGTTTTTTGATAATGCGTTTAGATTGCACCTACTCAAATGATTTTTTCCGCTTGCAGTTTACAGGATTTAAAATAACAAATCGGGGCATCGATAGAATAAAGACAGAGTAATAATTAAAGTAGACAACTAAAACAAAGAAATGATTTTATAGGCAGGCAAGGAAGTACCTAGAAGATTTTTTGAAGTATTGAGCTTTGCAAAACGTTCTATAGACCTTGAGGAATTCAGTTAGATCTGAACTGCCCTATTCTTTGATTTTGAGCTGGAAGTTCTGAAACATAGAATCATCTATGGCAAAGCAAATGAAAACCTTGTATGGTTGAACAGGTAAAATTGCTCGCGTAGCGCTTCCAAACGTCCATAGATAAAACAGTTCTATTCTGTTGAGCGATGTCAAAATAGCATTTCGTTTCTTGTGACTCTTGATTCTCAGTCAGTAGAAATGATCGTGACTGTTTTAAAGTTCTTAGAAGATATGGACCTCAAAGAAATTTCTTTTTTCGTTGAATAAAAATGTTTTATTACAGTTTGTACAAGTTTGTAACTCAGACAAAGACGCTTTCGGGGTTTTGAAAGCAGGACCTTATTACCTTAGAATGAACTCTCTACTGTCTACCTTTGTGAATCAAAACGCGTAAGTTCTCTCTTGATAGTGTAGTGCTTTATAAACTAATTTTGAAGGAGTGTTGAACTACGACGTTGGAAACATTTCCAGACACCATAAGCCTACCCTCTGTATAAAATATTCGCTGTACACTTGGGCAAATTTTACAGAATGATTTAAACTATTAAATTATTCTTTGTCAGTCAACAAACAAGAATTTCTGAGAATAACAAACTAAGCAACAAAAAGAAGGAACTTTTCCAACGGACAAAAATTTTTTAGGAAAGTTAACCATAATGACCTACGATAATTTTCATAATGTTTCAATAGCGATTAACTATGATGACTTTAGGCAAGTGAAACACGTGAAATTCAAAGATCGCAGTAAGTAATCCTCATTTTAATGTTTTATTGGCAAATAAAGCTTGTAGAAGCAATTTTTGTTCTTTTTTTGTCGCGTTTCACCACCAATGAATCTTTTAAACACAAGCGCCGCGCCGCTAAGCTCGTTTACTTAAATTTCTGCTATAAAATAAAAACTGTAAGAGGCACAATATAAATACGATAAAAGACAAATAGTATGAGAATTTAGATAATCTTGATAAATTTAAAAATGTACGCTAGGGCTGTTTCTTCTTTTTATTTTTGATGTTTCGTACATGAACACATTTTGCGGCTGCTTAATACCGACATATATATATGTACAACATATCAAACATCTTAAACTGCAAAAGCATCTAGAGTTGCAAGATAAACAGACTTCTCATATCCTGTAGTAGCTTCAACTTAGGACTAGCAATGGCTGGAGAAAGACTTCCGCTAGAAGCGCGATAATATAGCGGCAATCTAGTAGTGGTACTTGGCAAATAATCTACCCTACTAGTTTCAATAATATTCGCCGCCACTAAAGCAAATTTTCCTGTTTATCTTCTTATCGCAAATTCAAAATGACTTAATATTTTCCCTTTCTATAATATTTGTTGAGCCGCGGGTGAAAAAACAACTTCCCTCGAGTTGAGCTAGGGAAAAAAAAGAGGAAAAACACTTAAAATTGAAGACGCGTACAGCCGTGACAAGAACGGTATAACGATACCAATTTACCGATTCGTGCGAGTATCGCTAACGAGCTGCGACACTTGGAGGCACTACGGGAGGCCGCACAATCCCACCGGATGCCTTCTACAAGATATCACCTACCTCTCGACCCTAAAACGTATACTTCAGGACCAATTTTCAGTAATGTTTCATTTTTCATTTTTTTTTCTTCGTCCTTTTAAAAAAACCGCAACCCAAACGGATTTCTATACCGAATTCTCTCGATAACTGCTTCAATTTCGATTTACAATATTTTTTCCCTTTAAAAATGTGCTTCATTTGTTATACGGTAACCTATAAATTTTTTCAATGGATTTTTTCCTCACTTTAAGGAAATTATAAAGAGATATTTGAAGTTTGCAGCAAAAAGGGCACTTTACAATAATTTTAGGTGAAGTTGAGTAGTGGGTCTAAAAGATCCGGGTTGCTTCCGGACTATATTAGATTCGATTACCTCCATTAGATATTATTTATTATTGGCCCACGGCCTTAAACCGCTACCGTTCGATATCCAACATTATCTTGACTCGAACTTCCGAAACCGCTAAGAAGACCGTGATTTATGTATAAGATTAATTTTGCGATTTGTATAATTTTCCTTTTAATATTATGAATCCTCGTTTAATATTCAACCAAAAAAAAGGGAATGACGAAACCAAAATTTCATTACCGTTTTAATAAAGTACATGGAACGGAAAAAACCTTTTAAAAAGTTAAAGGAAAAGCCAAAACAACAACAGCAACAACAATAACGGCATCAAAAAAAAAGAGAGGTTGACTATATTCATCCCCCTATTATGAACTCGGCTTAACCATTTAACATCATCCATTAAGTTTAAAGTAGAATGGACATTTTAAAAACCGCCCCATGAAATAATCGTTATGCTCTTGTATAATGTTAAACCAGAATGTGTTGGAAGCATTTTATTGAATTAACTTACGGGTTGTGTTTTTATCGCGCCTTTGATTTTTTTTCCGGAATTTATGTTACATTCCGCAAAAGTGTCGTGACGTAATACACGCACATACCTAGCTTTCACCCTCTTGCACACGCGGAAATTTTAAAGAGCAGAAAGGTTTTTTGCAATTTTAAAAATTAAAAAAAGGTATTATTGTGTTTATTCGTTTATTATTTTTTCAACAGGTTGTGTGTGCGCGTGTTGTTAGTAGTACGTTTTTGGATTTTTAAATTGGCCTAGTGAAGGGGATTCGTTGGCAAAATATAAATTGAGGCGATTCGCAAATTTTTGCTCATTTATCTTTATCCCGTGTTGGGATTAATATTTTTTTTCAATTTGCTCTTTTTACCAACGCTAACACGAAAATTGATATTGTAATGTACGTTTTTATTATATCTAATTATTACGTGTTATCTGCTTTATCTTTTAATTTAATTGTGTAACGGTTTACACAAAATTAATCACGATTATAGAAAGAGATAAAAGGATTATTGAATTTGTTTTATTATGGTAGTTCTTGTATTCATTTTCCATTAAAAAATTACAGTAACGTTTTTATTTTTGGTTCTGTTTAAAGTTCACATTGTCACGGAGATAACCATTGCAGTCAATTGCAACAGCAGGCTATTGTTTTTACAAAGCAAAAATAAAAAATTCATTGCAATTTAAATTTAAAACGTATCCATACTCTATTCCGTTTGTCCGATCTAATATAAATACGAGACTCCCCGGGCGTAAAACCATCAAAAATAATTTTAAAAAAGTCGTAAAGCAAAAGGAAACAGCAGAGTCCTCTCTTGGTCGAAAGCACTACAAATAGAAGATCATAAACAACAAGCAATTTAATTTGCTCCATGTATTAAAATTTTATAAACAGATGCTGGTATGTAGAACTTTGATATTCCTGTACTGTTCTTTATTTATTTCGTATGGAGAAGACTTAAAATTATGCCAAACCAACTCGTCGCGTTTGCCAGGTTTTTGAATTCCACAAGGTCTCCTTCCTTCCACCTCGCTTCGAGGATACTTAGAGTCTTTCATGCGCTGAACATGGCCAAACCATCTCAACTGGAACGCCCACACCTTGTCCAAAAGAGGATCCACTCCGAGATCTGTCTTGATCCTTGAGTTTTAGATGCGATCTCTTCGAGTTTTCCCAGCTACTCCTCTCAAATACCTCATCTCTGCCGCTTGGATTCTGCTTTCAAGCTTCCTCTGTGCTTCGCAGCCGTAGGTGAGAATGGGTAGGTATTTTATCCTGTAACTGCAAGCTTCGTACTCCCACTGAACTCCGGTTTTCTCAAGAATTTAGGCCTGATGGCGTGCAGCATCTTAAAGTCCTCGCATTCATTTCCGTTCCAAGCTTTCTATCATTAGAAATCCACACATCTAGTTACTTAAATTGATGATCATGATACGGTGGGCACACTCTTCGCTAGATATAATCATTGTCTTGGTTTTTGTTTATGTTTGCTTTTATCCTCACCCCCTCCAAGGCCATAATCAATAGGTCGAAATTGTATTGCAGCTTGTAAACTGAGTGCCGCCATCAATACTACATCATCGGTGTATATCATTATCGAGATCAGTTGCCAATTTCCCAGCTTGAATTTCTTGAAGTCTGAACATTTTTTCAACACCATATCCATCACTGCGGTGCACAACAAGGAGCTCAGGATATTTCCTTGTCTTATTCTCGAGCTGGTACTGAACTGCTTTGAGGTATTAGGTAGTCCCATTCAAACAGGACCGCGTTCGCTCGCATACTACAAAGACAGTAGAGGGCGCTATAGCAAGGACAGACTGTGACCGGCGAGGTGTACCGAGACTTTCTGGCTCGCAATATTCCAAAAAGCCCATTCTCGCACATGAGTGGCTTGATCAAAACCAAATCGAAACATGGATCCAGCTACGATATTCGCCAGACTTACAGCCATGTGATTTTAACTGTTTCGGCAATCTGAAGATTCGTCTAAGTGGTACTCGATACGCCAACTTTGATGTCCTCAAAAATAGGATTGATGAGGTTTTGCAAGATGGTTTCGGGCGTGGCGTTTCCATGATGCCTGAGAAATAGCAAAAGGTGATCGACAACGGTGGACAATATAGTACATAAATCTAAAACACCATGAGTTTATCGTTTGTAGTTTTTAAAATATTTAAATAAATGTGTGGTCCTGTTTGAATGGGACTACCTAATACAATGATTGGACCTGCAGGTCTGATAGAAACTTTTCAGGGTTTTCCATATTGATCCTCGAGGTATCCAGTCAAACGCCTTCACGATATCAATAAAGCACAAGTGAGATTCTTTATTATAGTCGATACTATAGTGGCTTCAATACGAGAACGGTCGTTTTCATGGCAATTATTACTAGGCCTATCTGTATTTCTTCATAGAAGATATAGATCAAGAAGGCTTTTGAATGTTTTGTCAAGCGTCATATAGTGATACTGTAAGGTATGAAGTTTCAGCAGCGGCCATAATACTGTTCATAAAAATAGCAACGCCAAAAGCTGCTGTTACTTCCGATGAACGCATGTACAAGTGCAAAAGAGTTGGCAGCAGTATCAGGTATACCCCTTTTAGTGTATGAAAATCATGTCGTACCTGAATTGAGCCGAATTCAGGTTCAGAATTTTAATCACGAAAAAGTACTAACTGAACAAACGTTTAACGTAGTTGATTTGTTATGGATGTGCGCAAAGTGGAGAAATATCTCACCGTTGCCGGGATGGAATGGATTTATTGAGCAACTTGCAAAAAGCAATAGCAACTTTTCAATTTTGCGAATTTTGTTTCTTTCATTTATTTATCACCCTGCAAGTAATATGGACACAATTTACATCGCATAACAGTGTGCCATAAACACTGCCAGGACACACGGGCAAAGAACATGCTCAATAACTTTTGAGCAGTCACTGTACATAAAAGCACGCGAAATCGCGATGCTAACTCAGATTTGTCCAAAGTAATTGTGAAACTAGATGGCTCTCAGTACAATATATGTTCCGAATTCTGTCGACAAAAGACGTATCAGAGGTCATACTATGATTTTTCTGTATAGGGAAATTGAAACTTATAATGCTTTGGATAAGTTTATTGAGCAGATAACAATTCGCGATGTTTTATATGAAAATGTAGAAGGATGTGCAGGTAACTTTGACTCATTAATTAATCAATTCTGCAATAAGCTGAATGAGTTGAAAGCTCGAGGTCTCACAGTCAATCAATCAAATCAAAGTCAGTTTCCCGTCAGAGGCGGGAGGCCGTTCTAAGCTTGTCCATAAGCTACTTCAGCCAAGGTGTTTCTTTCACCCTAGCGAGAGCAGGCGATCCGGGAGTGACCCGGACCTTCCAAATGCGGACGCAGCGCTGGAAACGCTAACAAGCCGCACTGGCGCTGGTCAACTGAGGGGAGATGTCCTAGACCTGGATGGAGGCTGGCTTGTCGACTTCTAAACTCTCCACGAAACCATGACTTCCTTGACAAAGAAACCGACAGCGGTCAGCATATCCATGAGACCGGAGACCTCGTAAAGATGGTGGTCGAGCGATTGCAGGGCCTTGAAGAG
>VTPC01002968.1:38632-60909 GCA_011009095.1 Ignelater luminosus | reverse complement strand
TCCATTTTACCATATCATCGCATATCTCCTATTATCCCGTCAGATCTCGCAGTTTTAACGTTCCTTATTTTACCATTGCAATTATTTCATCTTTTTGTTGTATCTCTATATTACAGTATAATTGTGTTTTTCTATTTTTCTTCTTCCTGTTAATGTCTTAACTCATCTTCCTTAATCAGTGTTTGCGTTTTCAACGCTCCAAGTTCCTTATTTCTTTGGTTGTTACGTTGTTTGCATTTCTAGTTGATTTGTTTTCCGTTTGAGATTGGCACTAATAATGTTAAGCCTTTGCTCTCTTGCCGTTTGATTTTTTTTGTTTTTTTTTTTTTTTAAATTTTTTACATCTTCTCTTTAATTTTGATGCTAGTTGAGCCTTACAATTTTTAGGTATTTTTCATTTTTCTGGCTTTGTTTGCTTTCTCTGTCTTCATCATCTTTGCTACTTTTTGTTATTTCTTTTCTTTTGGTACATCTTTATTTAGCATCTAACATGTTGTACTGTTCTTTTGCTTAGACAGATGAAACAATATTTTTCTTCATCTGCAAAAATATTGCCAGAAGTTCAGTCAAGAAAAATTTAAAAAAATTAATTTCAGCAGATTCAGTTTATAAACTTAGATACACAAAAAACATTCTCATCAGTGCATTTGTAAAGTTGGAATTTATCGTGTAGATATTTCCTGCAATGCCATATGAGAGAGTTTAGCAATTTCTAATACCAATAGGTTTGATGAAGCAAAAGATTAAAGTTCTAAGAAAGACCGTAACTGTTTCACTTTGCTGTTTCTTGGGTACCTGTTCTGCAATGTATTTGTTAAAAGCGATTATCTAAGTGAGTTTTTGTCTTCTACTAAAGAAAAGAGGCACAGATGTTGCTTTTATCAAGAAGAAAAACTTATTCTTTGGAGATCTTGGGCAAACTTGCCTCACCTACCTCACCGTGCTGGTTTCAATGAATTTAGAACGCTACATAGTAACTCTGAATAGATCAACAAGCTGTTGTATGATCATAATTGGTAAAGCTAACTTGCTTAACATGTGTTAGTTAAACTAGTACGTTCTAGGAAACAAATTAGTTCATAAACGATCTTATGGCAATTTTCGCTTGCAGCTTACTTATAATAATAAGGCAACTTCTCTTCTCCGTTGCAACTGGTAGCACTTCGGATATCAGCCTTTTCAAAACTAACCCTACAACTTATGTTTTCTGCTTGATGTCCGAATACTTAGCACATCTTCCTAAGGATCTACTTTCTGCCTCTTGTCTTCGTTTAGGACAAACAACACAACGGTGCTAGATGAATGCTACGACAGTTAACACGCTTGAGAGAAGCATCAGAAAAATACCTTAAAAAACCGATATCTAAATTAGATCTGTTAGTTCTATTCTAAGAAAAAGACAAATTCAAAGTTTACCATCAAAACCTACGTGGAATTTTTGAAAATTAATGAATCTTGCATAGAAGGTGGAATTCTTGGAAATTCATTTTACCGCGTGTCTTAACATGTCACAAAAATATCTATAAAGAAATCCTGCAAGTAATTAAGAAGTAATGACTAAATGATAAGATGGTATCAAAAAACTCCGAGACAACTTTAAAACTTCAGTACCATGCAATGATAAAGGTGTTTGTGAAAGAAGATGAAAGCGTTAAGGAAATATACAAAGATTTGTTAGAGATATTCCCTGACTTTACACCAGGGGTGAGCAAAGGGACCCCAGGGACGAAAATGGTTTCTATCAAGGTCAATCTATCAGCAAAAGCTAGCTTTAAATGAGAGAACTAATCAAAATGATTAAAATAAATTCTGGCAGTGAAGGCGTAAAATATACGAATGTATTATACCGTCATACAAGCCAATTTAGCCCCTGTGGGGTCCTTTGCCCATCAATACTCTACACCATCACATTCGATGGTTAAATGCTATACCCGTCTTTTCCAGCACAATAAAAACTCAAAAGAGACGGTGAACACAGTAGAAGTCCTTACACCTCAGTGACAAAATAAAGCATAAAAGAAATCAAAGAATTCATACTTACAGGTTTGGAAATTTACATCAGAGAAATATCAAGTGCCATTAAGGAAAGTACTAAAAAGCAAAGTTAGCCGAAGAGTCTTGTTCTTGCAAGACATTGCATTGAGTCGCATAATTTGGGTTGCAAGACAATTTTTGGAATTAGGATATACCTGACTAGTCTACATCTGGCTCCAAAGAACTATTAGCTGTGTTTAAAAAAAATTTTGAATATTTTTTTTAATATTCCATTGATTAGATTGTAAAGTCTAGATACGTATTAGTTTTTACAAAAACTTTTTTATGCCCTAGGCTTACTTATCGTCAAACAACATATGGTAAGAAGAAATCTTTTGCAAATGTTCATTTATTTACTATTCTACAAATTCTCACAGCTGAATTGTTCATCAACGGTGTACCTGTCAAATTGTAACACCTTATATGTCAAAAACCACTGCCTTCTTAAAGAGAGTTTATACCCGCTACTAACAATATTATTTGATCAGAAGGTTTTTCAGTACAACACAAGTTGACACTGATTTCTGGAACACTGTATATCACTGTTAACCACATTATTGATATTTAATGAGTTTTTGAGGTCAGTTGGACTTTTTGGGCAATTTTTCGATGCATCCGAGCCCTTCAACTCGTTTGACTTTTTAGACAAATGAAGTCTTTTAAGCTACTCCAGCTCTTTAGATCAGTCACGTTTTCTAAGCTTATATCAGGTTTTTCTGCTTAATCAAACTTGGTGTTTATTATTGACAGAGCTTTTTGGTGTAGTCCAACTTTATAACCCATTGCTCCAATAGAGATTCTTTGGTTGCTTATGTTTCCTGGATTTGCAGAATTATCCGTATTAGCGGTAACTCTTTTTTTTAAAGTCACAGGAGCCTGAGTTTAAAGTTCGATGTCGTACTTTTCAAGCTCGTGTCAGGCTTTTTTGGACTTGTTAGGCTTTTTAATGGATTGAGTCTTTGGAAGTGATTGAACCATATTCTAATTTTTTGGGTTAGTTCGTCTTTTTAGTCAGTCGAATGTTTTGAATTGCTCACGCTTTTTACTGACTGGATTTTTCAGAAACTGTTTGTACAAAACAGTTGAGATTTTCTTGAATAGTAACCTTTTTAATTATTTAATATTAAGCGCAATAAAATGTCTACTTTTGATTTTTATTCTGATAACTGTAATAAACGAATAAATTCCGAAAGTAATAGATCAATGCCAGACTGATGTTTCGGATAAATTAATCATACTAGATCTTGCAGGCTGGTTAATCTTGTAGATTAATTTGTATCAAGTCAAGTTTATTTTGCAATAGATGGATTGTAGAGTAAAAAGTGCTCCACAGCATCCAGAATATTGAGAAACGTCTTCCACGAATCTCTCAGTTATGCAATGAGAAAATTTCTGAACGAGAATATTCTTTTGTTTGTAGTAGTCCCAAACTGAAGAAAAAGAACTCGGTTGCAATAATCATTTCTGAATACCTAAGCTTTTTGTTAAGCAAAAATTCATTAAAGGTAAATTCGAGGTCTTTTCAAGTCTTAACTATTCGAGATATCTTTAAGTGCTTTCCGAGCTTTATTCGAAATTCCTAGTACACCCCACCCATCTTTCTAGCATAGATCAAAACTAGAATGTTTTATCAAGGTTGTTTTCCACAGTGGTTTTATTCATTGAAGTGAGTATAAATTCATCTCTTGCAGTCCTGCTTGAGAAGATGATTAAATTAGATTAATTAGATAATTAAAAGCAATTTTTATTTTGCACTTAATGTTTGCCGGTTTATCATAAAATTGTATACCTGTTCAACTTCAATGATTTCTTATAATGCCTTTAAAAAGTTTTATATTTTTTAGGGCTCTTCATTAATCATTTATATGTAACACCCTCATTCTAAAGAAATTCTCCAAGGCATTAATAACTCTCTGGGAATTCTCTAACAAGTGACGTTCGTCATTACTTTCTAACACTTTTTAAAAACTTTATTAATGTCAAAACAATTTCACAACCTTTAAAGGGTAGTGCTTCTCCGTAAAACTTATTTTAGTCTTTTAGTAGTGTTGGTTTAGGATTATATCCTCATGCCTTTTTATTTTGTAGGTAGTTCATGTACTTGTACTCTTTTATGTAACTCCCAAGCGTACTTATGAAATTTCACGCAAAGATACTTCCAGCGAAAATTATGTGAGCTTTCCTTATTTTTGTTTTAAGATTGATAACTTCTGAATTTAGTTTCTTATGTAAATTATTCAGATATTCTAGTAACATGTTTACTTTATTCCCTATCGCCCATGGTTATACAGAAGATTCCATTTTACACAAGATGTTTAAGAATTTATTACCTACAACCTTACTGGTTCAGCTTTAGTACTAAAATATTTAAATTCACGACATCAAGGATAACAGCGTTCTTTCCACCAAAAGATTCCCAAATGAATTTATATTTCTTGTTCTAATGTATGCTGTATACATGCGGCTAAAACAACAGCGCTTTCGTTTTTAATCTTATCAGACAGCTGTAAGATTCATAATCAGCAATTCAAATTAAATCCCGATCGTTGGTTTTCTCAATTAACAACTCCAAGTTATAAATAAAACACAATGTCTTAATTTCCCATCCTAGAAAGAATCATATTTTGCTAACAGATTTATTATCATAGTAATACCAAACCTAAAAAAACAGATTTTTTCTACAGCGTGCAAAAATAAAGCATTGACAAGTAAATGAAAAAAGTTTTTGATATTTTCCCCTTTTTATCACAATGTATATACGACAAAAGTCCTAAGAAAACTGATTTTGATGCATCTTTCGTGTTTTTCAGTTGTGTTGTTTACATGAATAAATTTTCGTGAATGTGTTTCTTTTTTTGTTTCAGACGTATTACTGTTGTTATTCTTGTGCCTGTTTTTTTCTTTTGAATAAATTTTTGGATTCAGGAAACCCCTTAAAATATATTCATGGTTGTAATAAACAACTTGCGCTTTACTATTAAAAAAAACTCTTTTGTCTAGAATATAGATTTAACCTGAAACAAAATAGGGAGAGCAACATTATAGTGAACAAATCAAGATGAAAAGGACGCTTTAGGTTAAAAACAAAGAAGTTTATAAGTTCATTTTCCATCAAAAGCACCACATTCACGATTCAATCTCTTTCCTCAAAGGGGAGAATTCAAGTTTATCTCTATTGAAAATGAACACGCTAACATTTCCGTTTGCATTGATTTATGATACGTAACTGGAAAAGACTCGTTTTAGATATAACGCTTACGGCCAATTATTCAATATAGTAACTGTCAGCTATACAATAAAATCTAAATTGAAATAAAATGTTGCCTTTTGATAAATATCGAGAAGAAATCTATTATATAGATGTAATTTGTCTGTATCAGAATTAAAATACTTGGATAAAAGAGAAACATCCACAAGACAGCATTTTTGCCAAGCCCACATATTTGCTATTTTACAAACTTTATAACTAGAATTCATCTTAATAAATAACTTTTGAAATACTGATGAAAAGAGCCGGAAATACCATTCTTCTCAAAATTGAAATGATTATATACATATGTATATGTTACATAACAAGACCACATTTATTGTACTCTTCCTTTAGGATTATAAACGCAAAGCTCAAAGGTTAGCCGAGATCAATAATCTGACTTTGAATGTACTTGGAATTCTAAAGATTTCGCTTTCAAGCAGTAGTGTACCCTCCTTTATATAATAAACGTCAAAGATGGTAATAATAAGAAATCGTCCTTTTTTTAGCACAATAATTAGTCATACGGACCAATAGTAATTTTTGCCGTAAAATGTGTTTGCGTTCTTGATTGTCGCTTAGAGACATATAAAAAGGTGGCGAGGATTACCAGAAAACAACAAAGCTTGTCTAAAAGGAGATTAAAATTTAATTTTTATTTATTACAAAATAGACCAAAAAACTGTTTATTTGTTTTTAGCAAAAGTAATCTTGGATAAGAAGCACAACTAATTTTCTTTTAATACTCCTTTTGGTGTAAAATAGTTTATCATAGTCACTTACAGTGACTTTTATTCAAATTACTAACAAGTTTTTTGACAATAATAAAACCTTGAAAGTTTCTATGTTTATGTTAATTATGGAAACCTAGATTTCTTTTAAGAATATGACACGAACTTTGAAATGTTGTCTGAAGACTCTAAAATGTCAAATGGTCTGTGTGGACTCACTTCATTTACCATTACGTGGGAATCTTGATTTTAGTAGCTCTCAGCATTTGGCAGCTGTTATATTTTCCCCAATAAATATTAAAAAGCTTCTCACAAACTGTTGCTCAAGCAGTCAAGCACTGGATATGTGAATTGTTAGGGATCTTGAAATGAAGATTTTCAGTACCCCAATGTTGATTCATTCATTTATTATACCAGATTTTTTCTGCATTGGTTGCTTTCTTAACGTGTCTACCATTTTGTTGGCAAAGTCAAACTATCTGACATCACCATCAGATTAGATAACTAGACACAACTGGATTTTAAACGACACAAATGCAAGTCGTGTTTTATATATGCCTTAGAATGACTGATTTCTAGTTCTTCCGCTGCACGGCATGTCGATGTTGTATGAAAGTCCTCAAAAGGCTTACAAATATATCCAACGTTTACAGGTTTTTTGAGGTTATAGAATGACTTTTAAGCTAATCAGTGAAGCAGTTTTTCAAAATTGAGCAATGACACTGAAAACCGTTATAAGAAACCTTACCCACAAATGGCATGTCAATTAGTTGGTACTCTCTACTATATCTTTCTTTTTCTTCTTTATTCAGCTTCTTCTTACGTCTGCTGTTGGACATAAATCTCTTCTGTACGCCACCAGAAATTTCTGTCCTGTGCCAGTTGCATTCAATTGTATCTAACTCTCTCTATATCGTCTGCCCAACGTGTCGGTAGTCTGCCTCGGTTTCTCTTCTCTCCATTCCAGAAATCTTTTGGTTCATCATTGAGTCGTGCTGCATGGCCTGCAAATTTTTATTTTAGTTTTGTTATTTTTTCTATCACATCTTCTATCCTTTTCTTCTTCGTATTTCTGTATTTCTTGCATAGTCCGTGAGATTAATTCCTAGTATTGATCTCTACATCTTCCTCTGTGATATTCTTAGTTTCTTTGCATTTGTTTTAGTGAGCGTTAGCGTCTATGACCCGTACGTTACAGCTGGAAGTATACACTGATTGTACACCTTTCTCTTAAGGCTTATAGGAATTTCATTGTTGAACACATCCTTCAGTTTGCCGTAGGCTGCCCAGCCCAGGCTAATTCTTCTTTGTATCTCTTGTGTCTGGTTATCTCTAGTGATTGTTATGTCATAGCCAAGGTATCTGTACTGTTTAACTTCTATACTGTTGTTTTCTGGTTTCATTTGTTTTACTTTTATTTATTTGTAGTCCTACTTCTTTAGATGTTTGAGCTAGTTTGTTGAGCATCATTTCGGCTTTGTGTAAGTCGTCGGCAATAAGAATAATATCGTCGACGAACTCAAGGTTGTTAAGCATTTTTCCGTCGATATCAATCCCTGTTTTACTCTAGTCAAGTTTTTTAAAGGCATACTCAAGAACTGTTATAAAAAGTTTGGATGACAGCGTCCGACACCTCTTTCTAATGGTACCTTATTTGTTTCTTAATAGAGTTGCACACTTGCTGTTGAGATTTTGTTGATGTTATGAATTAAGAAGATGTATCTTATAATTCACTCGACATTGCGTTAGAGCCTTGACTATTTCGTCACATATAGTGTGAAAAGCCTTCTGGAAGTCCACGAATGGTACTCCATGGTTTTTTCTATTAGAGTTTTTAGCAATAAAAGGTTTGTACCGAAACCTGAACGGAAGAGAGTGATTATTTTTGTAAAAAGCTTATACCGATGAGAGAGTAGGCTTATGGATCTGTAGTTCTAAATATCTGTAGAATTCCCTTGTTCACAGATTAGTATAATTAATACGTTGTTCCATTTTCTTGGGATTATACTATCATATAAACATAAATTGAATAGTTTTTGTATTTTCTCAAGGAGAAGCTTTTCTCCCGTTTTTCCTCTTAGATATAGTTCATCATATTTGAGTCGTTCTTTCTCTACCCGCCTATAGATGGCATTAGAACACTTTTTAATAGAGGTTATAATCGTAAGTCGACAATTATGTGTAATCCTAATGAGGATCAAATCCTAAAGCGTCCATCTACTTTTTTCCCTGGTTTTAAGTTTTTTCTTGGTCTTAGCAAACCAGATATACACATTCACTATCTATTCGGCAATTCAATCTGAGTCTAGTATACTTCGATATTGTATTCCGGGAAGTTGCACTACCTAGGTATTGTTTTTAATTTGTATTCGTATGTAAAACCATCTTTGTCAAGGTATACTCATAGATGATTTTACGTAGAAATGATTCTCTTTTGATATTAGTAGTTAGGCGGTCAACAGATTAGATCAGCTTTCGTCTAGTCCCCTCTTGAACATTAGATGGCAAAAAGCAATTTTAATATTTTAATAAAGATGCTTCTACACTGTTTTTTAAAGTTTTGAAAAGGAAAAGTGTCAAACAGACCTAGTTAACTTTGGAATTTTATCTGCAGATAAACTGAAGTCTTTAATTGGAACATTATTGATCAATACTACTGGGGATTTTTACATATCATTTCAGTATGTGTATAAATACTCTACACCTAGTCAAAAGAAACAATTTACGTAACAGCATCCCTGTAGTTTATTACCAAGTGCACGTTGCACTTAGTAAACCTTACAAAAGTTTATTCAGAATTCACAAAATACAACAAGTAGTTAACGATAACAGCAGTGAACTAAGATTTCATCTCACAAATGCTGACACATGAACATAAATTAAATAGGTTGTTGATATCCTTGTTATTTTTATTTTTCTAAGTCCCTTTTGTAAAGGGATAGACAGAACCTTTCTGTTTTGTATTATGTCCTCTGTCTTCATAAACCTTCAATAGTGCCCGATGTCTGATTAAGTGATATGGGTTGTTGTTATTTTTAGGGAATCATCATTCTTAAGGACATCAAAGCAAAGGCCAGATACTTCCCGAGTATGCGAAATGTACGTATAAATCTCTCGTCTCACTATTTTATCACATTGTTTTTAAAATTGCAAACGCCGTGCACCTTTAAGAAATTTCATTTGGAAGCGTTTCGGCATGTAAAGAATTTTTGATTACAGGTCAATATGTAGTATATAGCAGAGGAAGAGCATGCAATTGATTATTAAATTATTACTAGCTGGAATGAGTTTATGCTTAAAAACAGGCACGTTTCTTTTGTTCATCCAGACCTTATTTCAAACTGTTACACTGCAGTAATGTCTTTGGCACTGCAAATAAGTTGTTAAGAGAACTAATAACTGAAAGTACTCTTGTACATAGTCACACAATCATTAGTTGTCTTTTACAAAAAGAATCAGCCTAAGAGTGTTTCTCAGCTTATCATCCGCGAAAATAACGCAGGAAATTTCCTCAACTGATTAAATCTAAATTCTTAAACACTGCATTTGATTCTGCTTCAGTTACCTGCCTAATTTTATTTTAATTTTTTCGTTTGTTTTAAAAGCACAGTCATTTTCCAGGTGCAATGTGTACTGCCTATTTTTGAAACGAATTATTTCTACATTCCTTTTTTGATGGGTATAGTAAGATATAGAGGTATTATAGTACATATTCACTTGGTGACATCTGTTGGTTGATTTCTTATATCAGAAACATAACAAAGCCACATCATAAGATTGTTTTGCTACTTTCACCTGCTTTTGAAATAGTTCTAAAACTTTCTTTAAACTCACAATTAGTTTAATTCTCGTGATATCTGATATGATTCAATTTTAAGGTAAGCATTAAAAAAGTCCAGTTTCTAAAAATGCTAACCTTGAAGAATCGCATGTCCAAAATCTGCTGAATGGATTTTACTAATTTGCAGAAAGAGTGATTGTCACAGAATCTGTTTAGATAGGAATCGCAAAAGAAGACCACTTGAGACATCAAAACGTCTACATGCGAGACTTTAGAAATCAGAGGTCATATTATGAGGAGACTAGTTGGAGAAAGGACATCAAACCAATGCAGCGCAATCTTCTTTTTTAGTTTGCTCCAAGATTTTATATTTCAAAAACAGCTAAATTATCCTGACCTGGAAATCACCGAAGCAATTTAAAGTGTCCTTAAGGTGATCTAATGAGTTCTGAAATATGTACTTTGGAGATGATCTCAGCGCTATTAAAGAGCTTTAGTGTATTGTGCTACAACAGCGCAGAAGTACCTTAAACAACTTCTCTCCTTTTCCCCTTCTTTTCAATGCTTCATTCGGAAGGTATCAAAAACGTTTCAAATAATTTTGACTGATGTTAGGATAAGATTGTGTGGTAGTATCCAAGTTGATTAGAGCCCAGCCCACTTACGTGTTTGAGTTATGTTTGTAGCAACGCGTTGTGGAAGTCTCTAGATTAGGTTCAGAAGTTTAGAGGACCAATAAAACTTTCTACTACGGCTTAATTCTACTGACATAATCCCTCATTTAGATTTAAATTTCTAACTCCATAGAATACTTACTTAGAGATGCTCTTTTAAGGGTCAAAGTGAATTGAAAAAGAATCTTGACTATTGAGCGCAAATAATCCTTGCAGTTTTACATCAAATCTAGCCTTTTCAGTGTACTGTTATGTTAAACAACACTGTCATCTGGTGACTGGTACAGGAACTTACAGGATATTTATAGAATTATTTTCAACAGTGGCCTGCAATAAAATTGCCTTTGTCTAACTACTTTATGCACCATTCAAGGGCGCTTTTCCTTCTAGCCAGGAATAAAGAAATTTCTCTTTTCCAAACAGTACTCTTATATAAACAGATACATGTAGGCTAAACTTTAGGATTAGAATCAAAATATCAATAGAAAATAAAATTCCTATACTGCATGTTGAGATATTAATAATCTAGAACTTATATCAACTAGGGTTTACATAGACGATGTTTAAGTTTGCATCTATGTTGACTGCTCTAGTAGTCAATCTGTCTTAAAAGCTATTTTAAAGCTACTTCAAGCCTAAAATGGACATCAAGAGAAACCGAGAAAACGAAAAACAGCTATAGTTCGACTAAGTTCCAAAAAGTACTGAAAGCAAATGATCTATTTTGCAAAACGTGGTTGAACATCCCAAACTGAGCTTTTATCTGGTTGAGTTTTGTGAAATGACGTTTACCCACTGTTTCAAAAGCGGAATCTAGTTTCTTGTCTGACTAATTCAAAAAAAATGCAGCAATGGGAAATTTTAATTATTGGTATCCACTTGAGACAACCTCTTCATAAAGTACATTTTCGCATAAGCGCAGCGCAACTCATTTAAAAAAATCATTCCTTTTTACTAACTAGAAGAATTAAACAGAGCAGTAGATTCTTGTGCCGTATACACATCATACTATCAGTTTTCATATATTTCTATGAATATTGTGAGTTAAAGAGACAAATTTTGATCTTTAAAGTCAGCTATCGAATTTGAGATTTAGGATTGCTGAAGTAATCTTTGCTTTTTTCCAGAATCTCTGTTCATTTTCGTCTTTTTGTTTTTTGTCAGGTTTCATATTTCCACATTCACACCGTATTTTGGGATAATACTGCAGGAGAACTTTATAAAAGCAAAAAGAGCCTAAGTAGAATGCAATGTAAAGTTACAATTACTGAGAATAAAACAAAATTTACCGAGAAACGAGAAACTCTACTCAAGTCTAAGTATTCTTACGTTGCAAGTGTTTAATTTTCAATGACTGCGACTATACAACCAATGCAATTTTAATATTTGTATAAAAACCAACAGTAATTGTTACATAAATTTATTTTAATTAAATTTGAATACGGTCATCTGATATAGCATTCTGTTGAAATAAAAACAATTTGAACGGTCGAAATTGAGTTACTAATACGTGTTTTGTTTTAGTAACAGCAACATAGAATTCTAAAATACCAGGTACTACATATTCCTAGACAGGTGAATCTGTTAACCTGCGTCTGTGGGATGTAAACAAGTTTTACTTACATCAAAGTTGGTGTTTTAAGTACTTTACTATAAGCCTTTTAATCTTATTCTACCCGTCGCTCATCCTTTAGTAACGCATAGATCTTATCAGGCGAAACCATGTCGCTATAAAATTCCTTTCTTTTATGCATGGTTTATATGAAAATAGTATTTTATATGTTAACACGCTGAGAATCGTTTTTCTAGATAATTTTAATTTTTTTGATAGATGAAAAAGATGCGTATCAATTAATCAATAAATTCTATAAATGTTTAACATTTTTTCTTTTAGTAATTTTAAGCAAAGCATTGGACTACTATCGTAGAAGAATATTTCACCTTTAGAAATAAACACAAATACATCACTTTCCGTACTCGTTTTTTAAAATCTTTCGAAATTCAAAAAGTGTAAAAGGTTTTGCAGGGATTCCACAAAATCCTTATTACATGTTAGAAAATCAATGTTCAAAATATTCCGACACCAACCCGTTCGGTAAAGTTAGATATTTCACATCTGAATTTAAAGTAAGGATTTAAATCGAGTTTCATATATTGTTTGCAAATGGAAACGTTCATATTTACACTTTCAATAGGATCTTGTTTTGTTTATCAATATTTTAACACTTACTGTTTTAATTATTTTATGTAAGAAAGATTTATTTTAATCAGTGAGACTTGTTTTATAAAATATAAAACAAAAACATGTACTACCTACCTTAGTAGAAAACATCACATAATTTAGTAAGTAGATCCGTCTAGAAAGGTATCTTTGCAGAACTGAGAAAGAGGAAGAAACGCAAGGATTTGTGGAAGAACCAGCGAAAGCGGCGACTCAAAGTTGGAAGAATATTCGAGCGGTCATGGCTTACTATCACTCACTGCGTAAAATCAAGAGGTTGTGAAAACAGTTTTAAACGTTTATATACAGTATATATACTCTTTTACTATACTTATTTTACAGTTTCAAGTTCTATATTCGATGTTTGGTGGTCTTCTACAGTTTACTGCAACCACTAATAACTACAGTCTACTACTATTTCTATTGTTCGTTGTTGTTTGTTGGTTTTTTAAAAATTAAAGTTGTACTAATGTTATTAATTTGTCAGAAATGTCTAGTTTAATTGTTTATAGCAAAGATTCTTGTTACAATTATTTTTCATATAGAAATTGAATCGAGAAATTTTGGAATTGTTTGGAAATTACATATTGGGTACATTATTAATTATAATGTGCAGTCAAAGAATTTTTAAAAGAGAAAACCAGTGTGATTACGTAAAAGGTTCATAAGATGTAATGTAATGAATGATATTTAAAGAGAAACTAAGGCACAAAAACAAATAGTAAAAAAGTTTTTGAGGTCAGCTAAGAAAGAAGAATAGGAGTAGGACGTGAAATTGAGAAAAATTCTATTTTGTACAGCATATTCATCTTAATTAAAGATTTAAAAATTTCCAAAATTGGGAATTTATAAGCTTCATAGTTTCATTGTGCTAACAAATGATATCAGTTTTAATCTAGAGATATTTCTACAAACGCCACTATCGCAGCCCATTTTTGCCTAATATATAAGACTTTTATAGGATGTTGTCGATCTTTGCCCGTTAAAACAGCAAACTAAAAGATTTTATCTACGTTCAATTCCATGATGGATATTTAAAGTTGCATGCCGAGATTTGGCTTAGGGGGGCTAATTATTGATCAAGAGGTGATACTCAACGTAACTTACACATAGAGTAGAGGCAATAAATATTGCAGTTAGCACGCTACCGTTCTACCAATCAGGAGTTTTTCTATTGGTAATACGATAGCGCGCTACCTGCTCCTGGCCACAATCCTTCGTACTTATAGTGAAGATCTTTGTAGAGTATACTTTAATATCGGTAAATACAAAGTGAAAATTTTCACTACTTGTCAAGGTTTGTTAAAGTTGAAGATTTGAAACTCATCTAGCTAAGCAAGAATCAACAGTATGAATTTTAATTCATAAGTATGGATATGATGCAGAATCGCAACCTTGGAACTTTTCCAACTAGACAATTAATTTTGTATTTTTAAGCGCAACTCTAGAAAGCAGACTTAATTAAATGATCAAGTTAATCCCGGAATTAATTAATCAGGAACTGTAAGATTCAAATGTAAATTGAGAATTATCCAATCAGACTTGCTAATCCTGAATTAACTTGATCATTTGATTTAATTCCGCTGCGATGGTTCTTAAACTGTTTGGTATCATGCTGTTTATACAGGGCGTCCCATAAAGGTGTCTAGCGTTAATCTTGCACGTCGAAACAAGCAAACCTTAAGACCGTAAAGATTCTACCTTTATCAACTTCTAGTAAAGTAATTTTACACAGCAATCATACGATAGACCTACAAGGAAGAAAACAGTTGGCTGATTATAAATACCGTGTTTTACTTTCAAAGAGAAGAGAATACTTTCATGATCAGCAGTGAATACTTAAGAACAAATGACATTAACTGTGAGTTTACATCCACATATTTATAGCATACCACGTGGATCACACTGACACCTTTAGTCCAGTCAATAAATGCCCAAAAGCGGATTGTAGAGGACATGGAATGGGGAAGAACCTTTCTCTTGAGAAATGTGTTGGGGGTAGTTAGGAGGCAAAGATACTGAAAGTCCCCGCCCCTAGCCATGCTGCTTCAATGGGGAGGGGGGTGGAAAGGTCCCTCTTTTCGGTTTCTTGCTTATAACTCGGAAACGGTGCGTCGTCGGTAAAAAGTATTCCCAACAAAATAAAAGATAATTAAATTTCCTACTAGACTATTCATATTTATTTCCTTTCTATATGTTATAGTTTCCGAGATATTTGCCAGCGAAGATCGGTAATTTTCGGAAAACTTTTTTTGCCTCACATTTTTTGTCAAACTTGTCCTTCTAACTCCTCAGCCTTATGTTTTAAGAACAAGTCGTCAGACAAAAAGTTGTAGAGCATTCAGTCCCCTTTAGAAATATGTAATAGTTACTAATTTATCTTCTACAGGTCAGAGGTTACAGCAATTTGAAGTTTTTGGATACTTATCGTGATTTCTCAAGAAAAGTCAGTAAATCCCCAAAAGGGGATATGTTGCGGGTAATAAGAAAGCAAAGACACTAAAAGTCCCTGCTGCTAGCCCTACCGCTTAAGGGGGAGGTGGAAATGTCTCATTTGTCAGTTTTTCGTTTATAACTCGGAAATGGTGTGTCGTACCGTGAAGAGTATTGCTTACAAAATCCAAGATAATTAAATTTCCTACAAGAATGTTTATATTTATTTTCTTCCTATGTGTTATAGTATCCGAAATATTCGCCATCGCAAATCGATAATTTTTGAAAAACTTTTTTTGCCTCACATTTTTTGGCAAAGTTGTCCTAACACCTCAGCCTTATGTTTTTAGAAAAGGCATTAGACAGAAAGTTGTAGAGTATTAAATTTCCTTTAAAAATATGTATATTTACTAATTTATCTTCGACAGGTCAGAAGTTTCAGCAATTTGAAATTTTCGGATAAATTTCGTGATTTCTCAAGAAAGCTATGCTTTCGTTATTATCGATATTTATTTATTAAGAAACTGAAATTTAAGAAAAATCTTACCTAGCCTTGGCAAATTCTAGTTTCTTAATACATAAATAACAATAATAACGAAAGTATGGTTTTCTTGAGAAATCACGAAATTTATCTGAAAATTTCAAATTGCTGTAACTTCTGACCTGTCGAAGATAAATTAGTAAATATACATATTTTTGAAGGAAATGTAATGCACTACAATTCCCTGTCTGACGACTTTTTTGAAAACACAAGACTGAGGAGTTAGAAGGACAACTTCGACGAACAATGCAAAGCAAAAAAAGTTTTTCAAGAATTACAGATTTGCGCTGGCGAATATCTGGGAAACTATAACAACACATAGGAAGAAAATGAATATAAAGATTCTTGTAGAACATTTAGTTGTCTTGTATTTTGTAAGGAATACTTTTTACCGTACGACACACCATTTCCGAGTTATAAGCGAAAAACCAACAAAAGAGAGCTCTCCATCCCCCCTCTAAAGTGGTGGTGCTAGGGGCGGGAACTTTTAGTATCTTTGCTTTCTTACTACCCGCAACATGCTCCTCAAGAGAAGAATTTTTCTACAACCCCCTTTTGGGCATTCACTGACTTTTCTTGAGAAATCACGATATGTATTCAAAAACTTCAAATTACTGTAACCTCTGATCTGTAAAAGATAAATAAGTAACTATTACATATTTCTAAAAGGGGCTGAATGCTCTACAACTTTCTGTCTGACGACGTTTTTGTAAAACATAAGGCTGAGGAATTAGAAGGACAAGTTGGACGAAAAATGTGAGGCAAAAAAAAGTTTTCCGAAAACTACCGATCTTCGTTGGCAAATATCTCGGAAACTATAACATATAGAAAGAAAATAAATATGAACAGTCTTGTAAGAAATTTAATTATCTTTTATTTTGTTGGAAATACGTCTTACCGTAGGACGCACCGTTTCCGAGTTATAAGCAAGAAACCGAAAAAAGGAACCTTTCCACCCCCTCCCCCTTGAAGCGGAAGGGCTAGGGGAGGGGACTTTTAGTATCTTTGCCTCCTAACTATCCCCAACACATTCCTCAAGAGTAAGATTCTCCCCCTTTTCATGTCCTCTTAACCCCTTCCTTGACTGGACTACTTCCATAATCGTATCGGATGAGATGCTAATATGCTCAGCTATTGCAGATTTATTACCAAAAAAAGTAAACCTCAGTTTTGACGAATTTATAATTAAAAAGATAATAATATAGTAGAAGGGTCTTAATGTTATCTCCGTGGTACAAAACGTAGATGTACCTTTCCAGTGGCACCCAGGTCTTTAAGATGAATGTAGTTCAAGTCAAATTGATAATGTTGAACAAATTTGCTTCATATGTGTAAATAATATTTTGAAGTGCGAAATAAAATGTGACGGAAATTATTCGATGAGTTCATGTAAGTTACAGTTAGGTTTCCTTTGTTTTTATTAAACGTATGGTTAACTTAACACCAGTTCAAATAAACACGTTGTACGAACTCTTCGACTACAAGACCACATCTTACATCCTAGGTAACACTAACACCCTTCTACTATACTTTCTTTTAATTCAATACAGAAGGTAAGTGTACCGTCATAACACCCTTCATGTACATGCTTGAACCCGGGCTCGCCCACTTGTTTTGATCATAACTTTGTGATGGTTGGACATTAGCACCACAATTCATGTCATTCCTTCTTTTGGGAGACATTTTTTAGGGTTATGTTTCTAACCGTTTTGATTCATTCAGACTTGTAAAATCTTCTCTGAAATTCTGCACGGGAATTTCTAAAGTGTTAATTTATTTTGAAACTATTGGCAGCCAGAGTTGGGCATTAACCCATTAACACCCAATTTTTTTTAAATAGATTTTAATGTAAAAATTTATCTGTTATACAGAAAGTCACTAAAGCACAAAAAGTTTGGATTAAAGTGAAAATATTAGCCTACAGCTCGTATTTTTCAACGATCCCCATTTGGGGCTTATAGTTTAGTCGGGGTAAAAACATGCAATATCCATTTAACCACATTGTGTAATATTTCTATGTATTTTTATTTACTTATTATGCCACAATAAACAAACAATGAAGCTTATAGTATTCTTTATTTATGAAATACAATAAAGCAATCCATGTAAAGCCCTACATTACATTAGTGTACTTTTTCATTGTATTTGTTTTACACACAGCACATTTACGCTGCTTCCCTCCATTTGTACATTCCAAGAAATGGGCATTTTCACTTTTTTTTATTTCTTCTGACACTAATGAAAATTTTTTGAGATAAGGCATCCGTCCTGAATTTTTGAAATCTGAAGCTAAGCTTATTTGCTAATAAGCCACAGTAAGTTTTCTTCTAAAATTGAAGATGCTTATCTTTTTACTCACCATATTGTACAATATAATGAGCATTATTCACCGCTACATCGATGGCATTCGTGAATAGCGGGAAGTATCATTTTTTCCCTAATTTCTATGCACACACCAATCCATTTTATCGACACCGCCCATGTATTTATTATAAAAATGAATTAGTTGTGGTTGAGACACTAACACTTCTTTTTTTTCCAATCCGACCATCTCTTTACTTGAGCAAAGGAAAAAACAGTTTTATGGTTTGATAGCATTTTGACACAATTATTATTTTTTTACGTTGCAGCTAAAACTTCATTATTTGAATCAAATTTGTATTCATATGATCTTCGATTTCTTTTTTTGGGCATCTATTCATTCTACCAATTTTACATGCACCGGTAGTACGAATGTCTCGTTTGGAAAGTTAACACATCAAATGAAAACTAGTAGAAAAGTTATCAAAATAAAATTCGGGTTTTCCACCTTTGAAATTATAGTCATAAGAACTAATGCACGTAAGCCATGTAAAACTATTCCTTTTGCCGTTATATACGTCCATAGCAAAACAGTAACCACTTTCAGCGCAACTTACTGCCCATTGTTTAAAACCAAATCTAATTGGTTTATCTTGTATAAATTGCTAATAATGTTTTTTGAAGTACCTCACAATCTGTTCATAAATATTTAGCATTTTAGCAGATACTTCAAATTTTTTTAAATTAGCATTTAGTGTTTCCACAAGTGGTTTAATTTTAAATGTTACTTTTATAAAGGCAGACAAATTTTACTGAAGATTAATAGCATAATAATAAAGAATATGTACGTATATCTCTCTTATTATTGTTGACTATTGTCTAACTTATGACGGCTGCATATTTCAACTGTAAATTATAAAGAAATCATTGAAAGAAAAGCAAATTAACGTGAATACTCAAATGGAAATCATCATACGTGTTAAGAGGTTACTCGATTAAATTTTTTTAATCAATTGATAAACTAAGAATTACGATTAAAAATTTAATCACCAAGAATAATCGCAATTAACGCTAATCGACTAACACGATCAATGCCAATGACATAAAACGATTGACGATTTAATTAGTCGTTAACCATATAAAACGACTAATCATTATACTGAACTAAAGATTGAACTAAACGATTGACGATTAAATCATTTGTTATTATTTCAAGGTAACATCATTTCTCTTCTAATATAAAAGATAATGCCAATATAAGCTGTTTATTTTAGTGCCGAAATATTTCATAATAATTATTCTCTTATGGTTAATCCAGGGAAGCTAAATTAGATTCCAGAAAGGTTCATAAATCAAAAAAGTTCAACAAAGTGCTTCAGTCGATTAAGCTTAAAAGTAAATACCATGTTCAAGGAATTTTCAGAACGTACAGCAAAGAACATAATTGAAGAAAATTTTTTCTAAAGAACTAAATACTGGTATTGGTGCCTGCTTTATGACCATTTCCCTTAAATATAGATACTGAAGGTATTGAAGATTCCTAATCCTTAATACAAAATAATAACTAAAGTAATGACGGATTTTATGCGTGTTCTACGTTTTATACCACAAATACTGCAAGCTCACAACAGTAGTTGTCATTGGTATCAAATGAAAGCTAAACTAAAACTATGATAAAAGGTACAGGGTGTTTTGATACAAAGAGATTAAGAAAAATGACGAATTGCATGTCTTAAACACTCTGCATAAATAACAATATTGTTTGTTAAAATCTTTACAGTTACTTTTAAACATTTAAGCTCAGAGTTTATTTTTATAAAGCTGAAAACACCCTAACGTCGGCGTCGTTTAATTATGCTGAGAGGTAACAGAAAGTTTGATGGAGTTAAACTAAACAAAATGGGTAATGTCAAAGTGGAATTTACTAGCTAAGTTCGTCCCAATTATTTTTTGTATCTCTTCAAATAATTGAGGTTTCTGCTTGGCTTACCTTATTTGAAACACGCTATATAATTATATAATTAATAAATTTACAAACATCTTAATTGAATTCATAATCATAATAGACTATCAAGCAAGCTAGAATAAATACAGTACAGATCTTCAACTAAGGGTTAATAGAAAATGATCAATAAAAAGCTACCTATATAGAAAGCTTCATCTCGATAGTCTCGAGATATAGCTGAATTTAGACCAGGAAACCAAAAAGCAAGAAGATGCCAAAGCTGTGTTAACCTGGAAGATGCCTTGAGCACATGGTCAGAAAGTTATAATTTCGTACAACCTTAACCATATTTACTCTGAACCTTCCAAAGTCAAAGAAATATCAGAAAATGTTACTGAAAAGTGTTTTACAGAACTATTACCACTGTATTTTGAAATTATGAATTTTCAACCAATACTTTTTTGTTTTTAATGAGACATCCTATGTTTTGCGATATTTCCATACTTCTAGTTCATTGCTGATTAACTAAGTTTAAAATTTAATCATGATTTTATTGCATAGATTCTATATAATAAAATTGTTTAAGTAAAAATTCAATTACGGAATTAAAGAATAGACATCAAAGCTCACTTACCAGAGTAAGTCGAAAAGATGGGGGTAATCGTGCTGTTAACTTTTTTAGTAATTCCTTCTGATATTCTATAGATCATTGAAACACCCTGTATAAAACAAAAAGTAAAATTTGTTGTAGCTACAAATTAATGGAAGATTGAAACAAATCATTTAATGGTAATAATCTATGATTACAAAAATAAAAATAAATTAAGTTAACGGATCTATTGCATATGTACATTTGATCTCTGCGTACGAAAAGAAATTTCTAAATGAATAGTATTGAAAGCAAAAGAGATTTAGCTAGATTAACTGTTAAGTAACCCATAAGAATTCTACTAACAGTAAACCAAAGAACGATAACAACCAAAAACTGAGCGGGCAAGTATAAAAAAGTAGTATGTGAGTAATGATATAAATCCTTAAACGAATGGTTCGAAAACAGAAAAGCTTTAGCCTCATTAACTACACATCTTATGAAAAATCTCTACCAAAGACAGAATCGAAAAAGAATTTATTATCCATATTAACACATTTATTGCAGCTGTGGGATTTAGTCTTTAAGTAAACGAATCAGTAAATTAGCAATTCCGATTTTGATTTTATCTTATTACTTGTAAAAGAAACTCGAGCAGTAGTAATTAAGTATAACTCGAGATTAGTACAACTTTGATTTTTAAATTATTTTGTATGATATATAGGGGTATGCTGTTTAGGAAATAAATGTAAATATTAACGCAGCTTGTATACCTTTTTTGCCAGTTAACTGTATGAAATCTTGTACTTAACACTTCTTAGCGAGATTGCTCTATTAAATATGCATTAATGTTGAAACCAAACAATAATACTTTAGTATTAATTCTACATTTACATATTTTTATTTTGTAATTACAGAACGAAATCCAATCAACGATGGATGAAGTTAAGGACAACAGTCCAGATATCTTCTGCAATGCAAAAGGTAAAAGAGGTTGTATACCCAAAGCATTATTTTTATGCTTTTGAGAAACTTTATTCTCACAATTTGTAAGTTATAAAAGTTATAAACTACTTAAACTGCAGGATATAAATAAAAGTGTTGTCTAACTTATATTGTAAAGGGAAAACTAAACTACGAAAATGATAAAGTTTTCATATAAATCTTATTCAATTCACAAAACTAATATAAGTTGATTATTCTGCTCTGGTAATGGTAAGTCTCAAATTTATTCTTCGCTTTTATAATTGAAATGGAGCGTTTATATTATCTTTGAATATTGCGAAAAGTTTTACTGGAGTGTTTCTACTTACCTTTAAAATATCAAATTAAATCTGTTATTAATTTGTAGAGTTAATTTAAGAATACAAGTTTTAAGAGAGAAGAAAATTCACTTTATCTTTTAGGCCTTCTTATATGAAAGTTAGAAAATGAAGTGGAATAAACAACAAAAGGTGGGTTTAATAGCCCATAATTTAATAAAATATGTTTTAACAGAATTAGTATGGTACAGGAAAACAGCTCTTTTACGATCGACTTAAGTAAAATCCCCCATTCGCAATGGAGCGTTACCAATTTAGATAGCACTTAAACGAAAGATAACTTCCCACGGCCACAGTCAATTCCCTCTTTAATAGAAACATCAAACGCTTTCCATTCCATTGCATTTCAGGTGTTGAGGGTTTTCATTTGATATCGTTTTACATTAAATGTCCTTTTTGTAATTCGTTCAAATTGCTTGTAAGAAAAGAATATTTTTTGACATATTTTTGCAATT
>VTPC01002968.1:0-33632 GCA_011009095.1 Ignelater luminosus | reverse complement strand
TCCAAAACAATAAGTTTCTCTTGTTCGTTTGTATCGTACACTATAAGCATCTTGTCAAAATGTCGGTAGACTCAAGCCGATCGTTTCAGATTTTTCTTATTTTTTGGTACATAGCATAGGAAGGAATGAAACAACCTGCAGAAATCAGACTTTTTAGCCAATTCGGCATAGATTTCAAACATTATCGGATTAATTTTAATGTTCCTTGGATATTCAATCTAATGTTTCTACCTAAAGTGTATGTAATCCTGAAATACTATTTGGACATTGATGTCAGAGACGAGTGTTCAGGGAAAAAAATACTCTCTTTAAGGACCACCGAGAACTGCAAATGGGCATTTGTGCAAAAGGGAGCTTTTTAAAATAACGAATTGTCGTTTTGTAATCTAGAATTCAAAGGGTAAAGTTGTCTCATAAATACACCATACAAAGAAAGGAAAAGCTATCTATAGAATGAAACCTTCTCAGTAGTATGATGTAGATTTTATCAAGTTTTTATTTATTGTTTGTTTCTTTCACCCAGCCGAGCCCAAAAATGGAGTTGTCTTTATTGCAAAACCGAATAGCATATCGAAATTAATCATCACTGGTAGATATAACAATGCTATTTTCTATGGAGAATTTGTGAACATTTTCTTGTGAATGACTCTCATGTTAATTCGCCACGGCAACGCAATTTGATTGGAAGATGTAAACTTTATCAAATGATCTAACCTCCTTCATAGCTCAATAATTTAAATATTCAGCGTTACAATCCAAAAATCTGTTACTATCTGGCTTAAAACCCTATTAGTATCTTTCTGACATTTATGGTTTTGGTTTCGACTTCAGTTTTTAATTATTACTAAACAGATACTTTTTCTCATACCTTATCAGCACCTTTTTCTAGTTTTCTCTAAGATTCTTTGATTTTTTTGGTTTATCTTTTTGAGCACCAATTCTAATATCTTTATTTTGTAATCATCCAACAAACAACAATAAAGCCTACCTTAGTTACTGTGATATAATTATTCCCTAACAGTTTTCTTTCTAAGCCGATACTAGGTTCAGAGCCTTTTAAGCTATTATTTACTATGAGAAGGTATAGACTACAGAATTTGAAATTCAGTAAATGTGAAACAGCTAAATAAAATAAGTGTATCCCAGACTTATAACTACCTACAATACCAACTGTTACATAATAAGTTACAAAACGAAATCGTAAATAATCTTTTTGATAACACAAAGTACAATATTACTTCTAAGCAAATGGTTCCATCTTTCTTTTGTTTATGACCATCAATGCATGCTGTTTTTGTAAGTAAGCTACAAGTAGTATGTGTGTAGGGCATTATAGAATAACGGATAAAGTTTAGGTAAAAGTAAATTGTTATTCCTTCTGTATTGTTTGTGGCATGCATGTCAGATTAACTTAACTTGTACTAGAACTTTGGTGAATTACACGTTTGGAATATTAAGTGCATTTTGATTAGTAAGAAGATTAGTTATAGTATACATATACTTAGTTAGAAAAATACTATAATACAGTGGTACCATTTAGCAATACGGTGTTATAAGTATCTGGATACACTAGCACTTTTATGAAAACAATTATAATACTGTAGCTTGTTACAGTTGTAATTATTACAGATGTAATTTCTTATACATGTTTCGATGTTGAAATGAAACATCGTATGTCGTATTTGTAGATATGTTTAATGTCTAAAGCATACTAAAGTTGTTTAATAGGGAATTTACGAAAACACATGACGTAGGACGTAACGCTGTTTTTCACGTTTTAGGAAGGTTTATTCGTTATACAGGTTTTGTAACACAGTGAAAGTTTTAACAATCTTCATCTGCATCAAATATGTTCCTTGCTATAGAAAGTCACGCATTTAAACAATTAAAACGTTTTTGCACAAAAAGTAACGTTACGTCTAATGTCACGTGTTTTCGCAATATTCAAATAATACTTTTTATTAGATGTACAGGAACTTATCTTTATTAATAGGTATACGAAGAAGTTCATAAAATTGGTAAGTCAATTGCCATTGTGTCTATCAGTTTTTAATTTAATACACCGTATGAAAGGATAAGATTTACCGCAATGGAGTCTACCTTTTATAATGTTGTTTCTAATGTAGGTGATTCAGAGCATTTACATTAAATTTCTGCTGGTTAATACAAAAAGATATACTAGTACAATATAGTAATCCAAACTCAGTTTCAATGTTTATGTCAACTGTTAGAAACTTTACTCAAAGTTAGTTTTACATCCAAAAAGTTTCTCTATGCTTTAATAGTCAGCTACGACAAATTTCAGTTTGTCTAACAAGGCAATTTACAGCTAAGCAATTTCCCTAATGGGATACTCTTGCAAACTAATTGATGGTATTTAAAGAAATAATCAAAACTCAACTACTTTTAGATTCTTCTTTTTCACTTTACAAGAGAGAAGCCTGCAAGAAAAGGAAAGACTGCTTTTGAGTTTCGACAGGCGTAATTATGTATTTCTAATTAAACATGAACAATACAATAATGAATATTTAAATTTGATAACGAAGCTACTTTACTTCATGTTTTGAGTGTCATACGCAATAGCACTGGAAACAAACCTCTAGCAGAGCGTAAAATCAAACTTCGTTTTACAAGAAATGCTAATGCGGCATGGCAAGATAACGTCTACGCTTATTTATAGTACTCGCATTTAAAAACATTAGTGTGATAGGTACAGTGTTGTTAATGCAACTAAGCATAAAACATACATACGAAATAAGTTTTTTAACTGTAACTGCTCTTACAATGCAATTTTTAATAGAAGCGAGTCCAATATTGGCCACCTTAATTCATTCAGAAGCTGAATTTAAAACGCCATCGCCATGTTTAACTTCCGTCTATTAAATAAACGAATTCATAAACAAATTAAACCATAAAAAAATCACAAACAGAACTGTAGTTGCTAAAAATATTTAATTTTTCGTTTTAAAGTGAAAAAGAACAGAACGACAGTTGCTTCTTAGGTAGGCCAATTGATGTAGCTATAACGGTAAGCAGAATTGTAAGTCCTTCTCTTTAGAATCGGATTGTAGTCTTTAGCGACGGCAACTATTTTTTAAGGTAACTAAAAAGAAAAGTCGAGAGTTGATGTGCTTTATTCTTCTGTTTAGAGGTAGGCTGTTTTTGGGGATTTGAAGGTGCCTCTTTAGTCACGAACTGGATTTAATCACTATTCTTTTTCTTATTCTTTTTGATAGGTACTAAGCTTCTTTTTTTCCTATTCACTTTCTAACGATTTATGCCGCTTCCTCCATGTGGTCTCGATTAATAAAGACATTTTATTAACTTTTATCTACCGCTCTTTGTATTTTATTGAACCGTTCTGTTCGTCGTCTTTTAACAAAATCGATAATATCCAGATGGCTGTTGATTAGTGTTTTGCCTGTTGTCTCCTGTTCTTAGATTTGCTGCGTTGTTTTCGTCCAACTCGAGTTTTACCTCTATATTTCAACATAAAGCATGCAATTGTCGTGTATATTCTTATTTTACAACTGTCAGATATTCAGTCATTCTCATTTTAAAAAGTGCTGTACTGTCAACGTAACAGATGACGGTTATGTTGTAGTTATCCACTTATAAAACAAGAATGTAAAATGAAGTTTTTTGAATGAATAGGAATTCAAAAAACACACTTTACACTTGAGTTGTATAGTTACCTAGTATTATGGAGTTTTCCAAAAAGTCTCAAGCCAACCTTTATCTTATTTAATAATATGCTGCTACTTTTGAGGCGGCTTAACTGTCGCCTAGAATGAAGATGTCCTGGTATCTCTCTTAAGATTATCTGAAAGCAAGCACATCTGGAGGATGCCTGCATATTTCAGCCACTTCAATTGCACTATCAGTTTTGGTTTCGTTGGTGTGCGAGCCTTGTTCTTCTCGCTAACGATATTTTATTGTAGTCTACTCCAGCCGAATTGAATGCTTTAAAGTCTTCTGAAGTTTCATTATAGAAGCCTGGTGGTGCTACTCATCTTGTGTAATAAGTTTGTGAAAGTGTTCAATATTCTAGTTTGTTTTCATTTCAGTCTGTATGTCTTTATCTTCGCTTCCGCCTTAATAATTAAAATATTTAAAATCAAAGCCTTATGGGGTTTTACAGCAGCAGTCGATGAACAAAAGCCAACTAATCTTTGGACTTTTGACAGCTTTAGGCAGACCCGTCTTTGATCCAGCTCAGGTCATCATAGATAGACGTGTACAACCAACGATAGATCGTACCAGCCAATGTGGATTCCCATTTTTTGAAATGTCCCAACTATTCGCCAAAATGTTTTGGAATCGGACTGCTTCACAGTTCCATTCTTTTGACCGCTCACTTATACTTGTTCTTACTTATTAAGTAACCTAACACTAAAAGCCTACCAATACTACCCAGGCAGTGTAGCAAGCGAGAAGAAGTGCCGAATCGGATCGACCGCTCACGGCGACGCCGAGAAAGCTTGCTAATGGTTTGACCGGCGACGGACCGGATCTACCGTTCACGCCGACAGCGAGAAGGTTTCTCTTTGGAATGATCGGCGACAGACAGAATCGATCGTTCACGCCGACAGTCAAGTCACAGGCTCGAGGACGGAGGAAGAACGACTTAGCGGCGACGAACCGGATCTACCGTTCACGCCGACACCGAGAAGACTTCCTTAGGATTGACCGGCGACGGACCGAATCGATCGTTCACGCCGACAGTCAAGCCACAAACTGGAGGTCGTAAGAAGCTAGGTCGTAGAACGGAAAAGGAGAGACAGGCACCTAGATACCAGAAGGGTTACCAGGGTACTTACTACTTCCAGAGTACTTACCCTTGAGAAAAGCTGGAGCTGGCTGGAAAGTTGTTTGAGCGGCTACGGCAACTGCAACTCGTGCAACTGCCTTTTTGGCAAGGCAAGGCAAAGGCAAAAATCATGATGGCAGAGGCCACTGTAGGCATTACGCCTTTTCGGCCTGATGAATAGGGGAAGTAGTTTGGATGTGAACGCTGCTGCGGCAAAAGCGCGCCAGTCTGCCCGGAAACCCCTCGATCAAAACGATCAACGCGTGTCCGGCCCGGCCAGGGAGGAAGTGTGGAGGCGCGGCGGGTCGGCCCGCCGTCCGATCTCCAGCTCCCATCCGGCATCACCGTCCCCGGTGGTATAAGGGCATCCCTGAGGAGCGCGTCCCTCGTTCCCCACCACGTGCGGGAGCGCCCGTCCACTCGGCTCCGTCATGTAGCCGGTCACCTAGGTGTTGGTACCTGAAACAAAAAGCAGAGTTACGGGGGGAGGGGGGTTTGGAGGTTTGTGAGCCATGGGGTTTTGTAAGAAGTGTCCCGAGCATCGGGTAAGTTTGGGTTTACCTGAGGGCCAAGGGGATGTCCTCTAGGAGGTTTAGGAGGTCGTCGGGGAGCTCCGGGGCTTGGGCAAGGAGGATGGCGGGGGGGTGTTTGAGCTTCCTCTTAGGTTTTCTGGGCATGACCAAGGGTGAGGTTCTCAGGGTGTCGAGAGCGGCGCTTCGGTTCTGCTCGATAGCCCTTTTCACAAAGCCTCCTCGCAGTAAGTCGAGTCTGGCGTCTATCGGAGGTATTCCGGCTAGCTCGCAAACCTCCCCGGAGGGATGGAAGCGATCCAGTCGAAGTAACCTCCGACACACGGCCCTTTCCTTCCTGCGAAGCGAATCCGCGAGTCTGGGCGCGGCAGTCCCGAAACAGATGAATCGGTAGTCCAGGACGGGGCGAACGAAGGTTTTATAAGTATGGACGAGGGTGCGACGGTGGCATCCTCGGATGCCACCGCGGAGAACAGATAACAGAGCGCTGCGTTGCTGGACGATATCGCAGCATCTCTTAGTTTCCTCGGCCCAGTAAAGGGTCTTGGAAAACTTGATGCCCAAGTACGTGATTGTGGGAGACAGCCGGAGACGGCTGCCCCATAGTTGAAGGTGAACGCGATTACCCGAGAGCCTCGGTTTCTGTGAATTGTTAGGGTGTCTGAAAAGGATCGCTTGGGTCTTGTTGGGATTTGGTTTGATTCTCCACCGCTGAAGCCAGGCCTCTAGACGCGACAGATCCCTGGAGGCAGCGGCTGAAGAGGGCGGAATAGCCCACAGGGCGGTGTCGTTAGCGAATTGTGCTAACGTGACGGCCCTGTTCTGGGGACGGGGGATATCGTGGCAGAAGAAGATGAACAAGAGGGGGGACAAAATGGATCCTTGAGGGACGCCGGCCCTCGGGGTGTAGACGCGGGAGAGTTGTCCACCAACTCGTACCCGGTGGCGTCGGCGCGTCAGAAAGCTCCGAATGATCCGGACGAACTGAGGGGGAACTCCGGCAGCGAGGAGCTTTTGAAGAAGCCCCTCGTGCCACACCTTGTCAAAGGCGCGCTCGATGTCCAGGAAGGTGGCGAGCATGCACCTTCCGGCGTTGACGGCCACGCTGGCGTCCGTTTGGAGTTTGAGAAGGGGGTCCTGGGTGGACATGGTGGGACGAAAGCCGTACTGGGTTGGTGGCAGAATGGCTTGCCTGGTCATGAGCGCTCGTAGTCTTTCGGCGAAAATTCTTTCGAATACCCTGCCTAAAACGTTGAGCAGGGCTATGGGGCGATAGAAAGTGGGATCGTGTGGATTTTTGTGGGGCTTGGGAATCATGACCACGCGGGCGGTTTTCCAAGAGGCAGGGAAGTGGCCGCAGCGAAGACAGCTGTCGAAGATGGCGGCGAGGAGCTCAAGGGCTTTTTGGCGTCGGCTATGTGCCTATATACCTGTTCACCCCCCTCCCTCATACTAGCAAATTCTGTGTGCGAAAATGCTCGGCAGGGGGCAAACGACGAGTGGGGGAATTGTTTTACAATTCACCCCGCTAATGAGACAAAATAATAATATAACTCAATCAAAATTAAATCTACGACGGATTTATCATCAAAATGTCGGTTGATTTGAGGAAATTGAAATGCAACTTTCCTCAAAGCAAGCCTCACAGTAAATAACACTAAAAAAACAAAGAATTACCGGTGAGTTGTTCAAGACAACAAAGGAAATTATATTTAAATTAATAGCTAATACATTTTATACATTACACGCAGGCATCGATTGGTGCCTTTTTCGGGCACAGGTATATAGAATTTAAAATTAAAAATAATTTCGTTACAGTTAATGTTACTGCTTTGCTAAACAGGCCGTACTCTTCCACTATGATGGAGGTAAATTAGGTAATTCAAAGGGAAGTGAACCAAGTCGGTGACAATATTTTTTTAGGTTCCTTAATATTTTAATTGTATGTAGTTAAAATAGCTGTGTGATTTCTAAAACAAACATTAAACAGTTTAAATGTTTACAATTCATTTTACGCAAGTAAACAGTATACGATGTAAGTTATTAGATTAGCTCTCATTGGGTGTTTCTACTTCTCGTTACTTCATTTCCAAGAAAAGAAAGTTCTTAGATTCTTTCGGAATATACATAAAACGGTTGTTTCTCATTTGCAGCATTTACTAGTTTTTTCGTCATCTTGAAAGTTAATTGAGCTAGCCTTACGTAACCTCTGACGAGCACAAGAGTTGTGATAACAAAAATATCTATTTTATATTGGAGAGTCTTAGTTTCTAGTAGGTCGGTGGATCTAGATTTCGAAGTATTCTTTATTGGAACTTATTGGATCTTTGTTGTCTGTTCAGATGCTAACTTGCTCTGTGGATAGGTTTACAAAGTGACCATCTTTGCAACATTCATGATTTATCGCAGTTGAGGCACTAGAAAAGTTTTCCTTTTTTCTCTTTTTAGTATGCTTTGGACCAAAGATGATGAGCATTTTCTAGTACGGGTTCCTTCTGTTTTTCCACCTCTAGAGTTTGATTTTCAACTTCTCTTTGATTTGGCATTTGTATTTGTATTTGGGTTTGCCTCTGCAATTTTGTTTTTCCAGTTTTTCAACGAACTCCGAATGAGTCGTTACTGAATTTGCGAAGTCTGTCTGTATGTCGGTATGTCCGCATTTTTTGTCAAATTCTAAAATTTTGACTTTAGATTTGGATTCTACATCAAAAACTAAAGACGACGTGGTATCTTCGTTTTTTGATAACTCTTCGGAAACATGGTCAAAATGGCGGCCGAAAATTGGAAAATTTTCAAAATGTTTTTTTACTTTAGAATAGTATTCTACATCAAAAAATAAGACAAACATGTACTTTTAGTTTTTTGATATCACCTCGGACACATGGTCAAAATGGCTGCCGAAGTCTGAAAAAAGTAACAAAACGGAGTTCGTTGCGGTTATGCTTTGCATTCCCAGATGTTTTGTTTTTACATAACGGGTTCTGAAATTTCTGCTTATCTTTAAGTTTTCTAATCTTTATGGATTTGCCTTTGGTCTTGGGGCCGACCTTCCCAAGAGTTGTTATTTCGCTGGAATCTTTTCTATTTATGAAGTTTGTTCAGTCTCTTTATCAGGATTGTTGCTGTTTTTGCAATTGACTATATTGATTTCTGTTATAAGTGAAAGGAAGATCTGGCGTACTGCCTCATTCCTTTAGAGCTCGCTTATAATAAATTTTTGTTTGCGTTGTGTAACTTATCTATAATTAATTTCTATTTACTAGAGCGACTCCAAAAAGTCGTTTTGTGTTTTGTTGCCCTTCTGATGTAGCTTTTATAATGGTACCATGAAGCACATCACAAAGTCTCACTCCCACGACTGGACCTAAGCACCACTGCTATACACTTTCCCAATTTGGTTTTGACTAGTCAGTAATATTGAGAAGGTGTCAATGTCAGTTCTAGAAGGAAAACCTGGTGGCTAATAAACTGTTCTGATAAGTTAATATTGACTAAGATTGCAGCCCTTCATGATCTATGTTCAGATTAACTTCTAAGGCAAGAGCAAAATCATCCAGTACTGGCTCATATAAAAGAATGAAGTGAAATGTCGTTTGGTTTTTCGATTTTTTAGGAATAATTTCTGAGTTTTAAATTTTACTCACGTTACGAATAAGAACCTCTTAAGGTTTTCAGTATTAAAACCTTTGTCATCTTATTAAACTGTAATTTCGTTTCCGGCTAGACATCCGTTCTTTAATAATTGAAAGAAACGTTTAGTGCTCGAGCTGGAGTCTCTTACCTACTACGATGTAGTAATCCTGGAATTATGCAGCCTAGGGAATTGATTAAATATTCTTGAATAAAATTAGCCTAATAAATAGTGAAATAGGAGAAATTCCTGAATTTCTAGGTATCGGAAAATCAAATCAAAAAGAATCAAAAGCAGAACGACAACTGTAAATAAGAGCAATTATGAAAGAAGTTTAAAGAAATTTTAGTTAAAGCAGTTACTTTCTATCTGAAAACTTAACTAATATAAGATTTAAGTAACTACAAGCAAGACAAGGCCATGCAACTGTCAAACGCTTGTTGATAAAAGTCAGATTATCTATTAAATTAACAATATTTTGTCCCACGATGTTGCTTTTTGTTATAATCACAAATGCAATAATCACCTTTTATTGTTCGTGAAAAAACCATGGAAATGCCTTCCAATTTGAATAAAATTATAACAGTAAAATAATTAACTCACATATTTATATAATTTTATTCTTGGGTTATAATCATATTAAGCCTGAGTTTAAATAAATGTTCTAAATCCTCTTAATTATGGTAATTTTACAAAACAGAAGTTCAGAATATTTAACCAACAAACATTAGATACAGACTGTTATGCAAAGTGAGTGTATCGACTTTCCTCGTTTGTGTAATTGTACTGTAGTTTGGGTTAAACTTTGTGGTTGTACTGCATTGACCTGACCCAAACAACTGGGCACTAAAAAGGGTCTCAACTTAACAAGTTCAAAACCTCATTCTATTATTATCAATTAGGTTTGGCAACTGCTAACTGAAACTTTTTATATAAAATCTTGAACTTTTCCGTACTAAAAAGTTAATTGCTGTAAAAAACAAGCCTAATTTGGTTTTGGTTACACTTTCACTATTATAAATTTATACGGATAATACTAGCCTTTTTTAATCTTAAAATCACGGATGGCTTTAAAATCAACGATGAAGACACATAGCGTGGTTAAGCTCGATTTTCTTTGGTAACTTTACTTTTCCGAATTAAATTTTCAAGCTCCACTTAGAACCCGTAACTTTTCCTTTACTCTAATAAAACAAACAAGATGCACTGCAATGAACTAATGAAAAAGTTGGCGAAGTAAACGTATAGTAGAACAAGTTGGAAATCTATCGATTTCTCTAAATAATTATGTTTCATGTTAAAAGTTTTAGAAGAATCAATACAGATGTAACACGATTCACCGTTCTGGAAAGAATTATCTCAAATCTTACAAAATTCTATTTTCGTGAGCATTACTAAACGCATCAACAGAAGATCTTGCGTCTGACATTTATATTTCAGAGAAAAGGGTTTCAGAGAACCCTCCTTTTCAGCTATTCATGAGTCTGTTTTAGGCTGGTAGTGCGTACTTCAAATTCTTTTATGAGTACTTTAATGATAACATTTCGTGTATATTTAATGAAATTTACCTGCTTTATAAGTTGGAAACTACTTTCATTATTTACTCTTAGGTTTCTATCACTTCGTAAATTTCTAAATTTATGTTTAATGCAGACACGTGTTTCCGCGTTTCAGTAGCTTAATTTCCGAGGTTAAACAAGTAAATTTAACATAAATGGGGTATTATTTGTACACATACGGTATTAAAATTAACCCTTTCGTAAAATTGCAGATAATTAAAATTTTGCGTAATCTTTATTAAAAAGTTATGAATATTGATTTACGGGTGAAAATTTCTTTTTTATGTCCTGACTCCTGTGTACTGAATAAAAATAGGAGCCAGATCCTGGAAAAATATTTTGTGCATTTAGAACAAAGTAGCAATTTCAATTCTCTTCAACTGAGTTACCGAACAAATTAAATTTTATGACAATAGACGTTATAATCAGGCTTAGTGGGTTTTTTAGAGAAGATCGGAAAGTTGAAATTGACAAATGTTTAATTTTCAGATTACCATAATCTTATCAATTGGAAAGAACTAAAATCATAACAGTAATCTCAGAATTCTCTTAAATATCATTACAAAATTTATTGGACAGTTGAAAGTACATTACAGTATTTGAAAGAGAATTTGACGTTCCTTGTTTACACAAGTTTATAAAATCCATTGTCTCTTACGTCTTACCCTTCTAATACTGTATTGAGAAACATACGGTACTTTTCCGATTTCTTTTTTTTTTGGCGCATAAATAGTAAGGATCAAAGTATTATTGGACATGCAAACGTTATACTGTAAAAACCACAATTTTGTTTTTATCCCGATGAAATCTTTACGGTCGTGTTCCCTGGAGTTAATATTTCAAGTTTGATTGCACGAGTGTCTTTTTATTCCCCAATTGAGGACATTAGCGAGGTGCGTCATTCCCGTTGCACATGTTGGACAAATCAATTCAATTTCTTGTTTTCTAAAAGTATTCATGACTGAATATTATAATATGATGCTATCACTGAAATAATAAAAACAGATTGTCCGGATCCAAGAGAACTTTTATCTTGTTTGGTCGCAGATATCAGACAAAGTTAATTTAAATTGGAACTCGCAGATAATCATAAATACCAAGTCTGCAATTTCTCAAAAATGTATATCAATAACAACATTTCTTTATTTAGGGCGCCATTGAAATATTTTGATTTGCCGAAAGAAGTCAAAAGCCAGTCTTGTTATTTGGTTAAATAAATTAAAAGAACTATAAATATAGAAAAAAATCAATAGCAATAGTTCCACATTTGAATTCTTTAAAACCTTACAATATCAAAGATTAAAATTAGCTAAAAATTAGCGTTCAATATTCAAAACCAAATAATAGTTTATTCTTCTTAGTACTAATTAGTTAGACAAAAACTCAATTATTTATATAAATAAAATTTTAAAAATTTTGAACTACAAAAATGAATCCAAATACTAAAAGCTGATAATGTCTCGTTAGAAATAAACAAACAAGATTCTTGTTTTTTGCAACTAACAAGTAGTCAAGCAGTATCAGAGATAGTTGCTTTAGCGGATGAGTCTACTATAAAGACTACATACAAGAGTGGTTTGATAAGTCTTTAGATTAACATAGAACGAAGTGTTTTTTTGGTCAAAATCGATTTTATTTTTCTACATAGTCCCCTTTTGTGTCTGTATACTTCATGCATCAATGCTCTAACTTTCTGATCCTCTTCAGAAAATACGATGTCCGAAAGTCTGCAAAATACGCGTTCACGGCGGCCATCACTTCAACATAGCTTGTAAGTTTCTTTCCTCTAAGCCATGTTTTCATGTTTGGAAAGAGAAAATAGTAGCTCGGGGCCAGATCTGAAAAATACTGGACGTGAGGAACCAACTCGAAGCCAAGTTCATGAATTTTGGCCATCGCGAACATCGACGTGTGAGCCGGCGCATTGTCACGATGAAAGAGAACTGTTTTCCTTTGCATTTGAGGTGGTTCGGACTGGATTCTTTTCTTCAACCTGTCAAATAATGAAACATGATACAATCCTGTTATTGTTTTTCCTTTCTGCAAAAAGTCTACGAACAATATGCCATGTGAATCCTAAAAAACAGTTACCATTACTTTCCCTGGTGATGGCATCGTCTTCGCCTCCTTCAGAGCAGGTTTTCTTGTTGATGTCTACTGTTTGGTCTCTGGTGTGTAATAATAGACCCATGTTTTATTAACAGTTACAAATCGCCGCAAAAAGTTTATTAAATTACGCTTAAATCGATCCAACAACTCCTTTCAGATGTCCATGCGCACGCGTTTTTGGTCCACTGTCAACAAGCGCGGACAGCTTCCTCATGTGCAAATCTTTATGTAATAATTTAAAAACACGTTCTGTTGATATGCCTGCGGTCTGTGCTATCTTTCTTATTTTCATTCGACAATCATCTAACACGATTTTATGGACTTTTCCGATGATATGCTCAACGATTGCTGTTTTTGGCCTTTCCACACGCTCTTCATCAAACACACTCGTACGGCCACGTTTGAACTCTGCCACCCAGTTTCTACGATGGCGAATGAAGGGGAAGACTTCCTGTAGACAGCGTCCAACTCGGTTTTTATTTCCGTTGGTGTTTGACCCTCCAAACGCAAGAATTTTATAACTGAACGATATTCGACTGGCTCCATTCTTTACAAATCATTGACATCGGCCGAAACAAACGACCGTCAAACAAAAACTACGCGTCTAAAATTGGTGACATTTTCAGCAGTGCCATCTGAAGGATGGACCATCGTAACTATAAAAGCATTTTGACCTGTGGCGCCATCTTTATGGTCAGCCTAAACACTTATCAAACCACTCTCGTATAGGAATGACCGATGACTAATTGATTAGTCATTAGCTTTGGATTTTCTAAATTTCCAAAAGGTCAATGGACAAAACTTCTATGTAACCGTTGGTAATGTAACGTGACATCAGAATTTTAATCTGTTTATTCTGCTGAATGCACCCATTACTAACCATGCCTGAAGCTTTATTTGACAAATAATCATTTCTGATTCAGAGATTGACAATATAAATGACGATAATTCAGTCCTGACTAATTTAGTTCGTTGATTTCAATCATAATTGAAAATTTATTCAGCTAGTGTTCAACTTTGAATAGTATGTATGTATACTACCTGCAATTACATAAATTAACACAAAATAAATGTATTTACACCAGATCAGTTACTAACGCCTTAGAAAAACTCAGAAGCTACTGATCTAAAGAGCCAAATAATAACTTGCAGTATTATGGACCAATGTGTTTTATTACAAAATCAAGTTTAGCCTTCATGTTTCTAAAAGTTTCAATTATTGGGATGTAAAATTCAGTGTTCCAACTTATCAGAAATGTAAAGCTCTAAGGCATCTCTCAATATACTTGAATAAGCAAATATTAACTGCCGGTGGCAGAATTTGGGGGATATTGCTTATTCAACTATTTGCTACTAGCATATATCAGTTTGACTGTATTCTAGCAATAGACCATTGCTTTACGGGTATTTTAATGCCATTTTAAATTTTAAATAAGACGCTGAGACTTTATGTAAATAAAAACAATTAAGAAATTTTATGAGTGATCAGAAACCAAAATGATGACAGACTGCCCGTCGGGAAGGAAATGACCTTGATATATTCCGATTTTACCGACTCTAGCCCTAAAAGAAACTAAAACAGAAAAGACCCAAATCCAGATGAAATATATCGTGAGTTCCTGAAGCATCTTGGACTGAGGGCATGGACTTTCGGTTTGGCCTTCATAAGTCTTATTTAGAGGTCGCACTATCTGTACGAATGGTGTAAGGCAGACGTAATCCCTATCCCCAAGAAGGGCAAGGAACCGAACACGCCCGCAAGCTTTCGGTCCATATCACTAACGAGTATATTCTCTAAAGTATATGAGAGAATGTTGCTGCGCAGGCTACAAGTAGTAATTGAGAGGAACAAGTTAATATCAAACAAACAAGCAGACTTTAGCACTCTGGTTGTATTCATCGATTTTAGGACTGTCTTTGACCGAGTATGGAAGAAGAAACTACTTAGTAAACTATAACCCCTCGGCCTCAAAACAAATTTGTACAAAGCTATCTTCTCTTTTCTCTTGTAAAGGTATATTCACGTAAAGTATTGTCTCAAGAATCTGTCGTCAGCACTGTTCTTCTTAATCTAATGACCAACAATGTTTTTGCTGCAGTCCAGAGTATCCCTGGTACCCAAGCTCTACTTTATGCAAATGACTTAGTCATTTGGGTAACCAGCAGTAAGATAAAAGCGTTAGATATTTGTAGGAAATGAGAATAAAAGCTTCACGGCCTGCGCAGGAGATTCTGCTGAGCAAGCCCACAGCCGTTCACAATTATTTCATGTACCTGTACTTCAAGCAGAGACATCCAAACGCAAAATACAGATTAACAAATACAGGGTTTTAAAATGGCGCATAATGTATGCGTCACGTTATTCTACATCACAAACTGAAAAAGAAATTCTGCGAGGGCACTGCTAAAATTCGCGGAAAAAGTAATACAAAACACACATTACGTTATGTAAATCGCTTTATTGCTTTTGAAACTTTATACACTTTTGCATTCGATGAAACCAATCTTCGAAAAATTTTCTCTACTCTGAACGAGGTACCTCCGAAACAAGAGTTTTAAATGCTTCAGCCCTACTGACTTTAGTCATTCGGCGATAAATCAGGCGAGTATGGGCAATGACTCATTAATGTGATGTTTTCACTGATCAAAAAGTCTACAGTTCGTTGTACTGTATGCGCACTCGCATAGCTGCAAAGTTTCCGTACATTCAAATTAAGGCGCAAAATCGTATGTATTTGTTTCGCCGCAATGCCCAGGGATGCCTCTATCTCACTGTATGTCATGTGCCGATCTGCTTCAATTATTTCACGCACAACATGGATGAAACATGAAGCCAAAACTTAACATACCTTAAATTAGCTGCTTTTATTATAACAATAAGATAACAATTTAAAAAAAGAGAGATGAAGACTGGAGGAAAGGAGGGGAGGCAAGGTTCGGGAAGTTTACATTAATTATCACGTATATAGAAGTTATAACAAAACAGAAACGACAAAAAATAGCACAATAGCAAGCCTAATAATTAGTTCCAAAATGTTATACTACAGGTGTGAAACTGTTGGTGGTGATTAGCTAATCTTAACCGTACAAAATTTTTTAAATGCAATTAATTGTGAATTCAAATATTATCAAATGATTTTGAATAGTTTAGAACTTAGATAACTTATAAATTAAAGAATTGAAAAGAACAGGAGAATTAAGTTAAGAAGAAAATAAAAAAGAACAAAAAACTAAAGGAATAAAATTAAGGGAGTAAATAATTAACAATTTCACCCTAGTAGAATGCGTAGCTGCCACGATGGTCTGCAGCGTGACCGATCCTCAGCTTGCAATCCGACGGGACCCTTGCAGAATGGTAAGCACCAAAACGGAACGAAGAGAGAAAACGATGAGAAAGATCAAGAAATAGCGATTCAAGATGAAGTTAAAGGTGAAGTTAAGGATGAAATTAAAGATGAAGTTAAAGCTAAATTTAAATTAAAGCACTGAAACAAAAGAATAATCCACTCTATAGGCGGTCTTATGATATGGAAAAAAAACTAATCTTGCCAAGATATAGGTCGGCTTTTATGTCCATCGAAACGGACAGTTACGAGGGAACAATGGTGGAAAGTTCCACATAAGCCTTCCTGAGAAAAGAGAACAAATTGGAAGATGGTGTTTGATAACATTAGTAAGCATATACCCGAGAAACGGCAGACTTAAATCCTAAAGCTTACTTGAGAAGCACTTAAAAAAGACCAAAAAAGCAAAGTAACTCTTAATTACACCCTCGCAGTGAAAAAATCGAAATAATTCGTGGCCAATTAGCTTTTCACGATGAAGATCTCACGTAGAATGACGGCGTTATCTATTCATATTAATCAGGCCTCACAACTGTGCATACCATACAACATGAATTTTTAATACTTTTGATTTTGATAAATATATACAGGGAGTTTCCAAAGAATCATAACAATCTTGATGTAGATTTATTTGGTGCACAAATTATGTCCCACTTTAAGTACACCTGGTCTACTTAAAAACAAGACAAAATAAACAGTTACACTAAGTAATATCTTAAAAATCGTATTACAGGTCAAAACAACCAGGTGAATAATTATGAATGTCTAGTGGAATTTATAAATAAAATGAGAAGTTTATTTCTTAAACTTAATGCAACTTAATCTAAAATTAATTATTAACGGTAACCAATGGACATGTTTGCGTCCGAACTATGCTTACTTACCAATAAACCACAAAATATGTTATCACTTCAAGCTTTTCACATTACAGATAGTCGTTGTACTATCGCGGCAAAAAAAACCGGGGCACACTTGTCTGACGATATGTCGGTTCTAACAAAATTTCTTTCTTTTCCATCAGGCTTTAAGATGAATTTGTCAGTTCAATTAACAAGGTACTTACTTACATAATAGTTTTACTTCAATTGAAAGACAGATTTACAAGGGGTGACTTTAAAACCTGTGTGGTGCCCCAGTTTTTTTTGCCGTGATAGTACATACACTGTTATTAAACAAAAACGATTATTTAACTTCGATCATTCAGTACGAACGATAGATTAAGACAGAATAAACAATGAAGTTGTTCAGTGGTGAGACGGTCCTGTACTTGCTATATTTTAAACTCATGTTACAAACTCTTTATGATTTGCAAGAATTCTAATTTACTATGCATTCAGTAAGATACTCTATAGGTTTATTCAAGTATCGTTAAACGAAGTTACTTTAAACTAACTTACATTCTATTAGTACAAATTTGGTTCGACTTCAAGGAGAAACAAGCGGAGATATTAAGAAATTCTGAACTTACATATACTGGATTCGTCAGTCAACTCATGTACTGACACTTTCATATTTCAGGCACTCACTACAAGATTTGTTACGGTACGTGCACAAACGGTTTAACTTCTTAACTATTGATACTGCTAACATATGGAAGGAATGCAAAACTGTTTCTGATACTAGATGTAATTGAATAGATGGCTTGGTCCGCATACTACCTCCAGAGTCCACTGCTACATTTCCTCCAATATTTGAAAACTAGACTAAAACTAAAATTAGATAATCCTTGACTTGGATTTTGGAAGCGGGATTTGATCAATAATTTATCAACAGTAGGCGATAGTTTCCTGATTATCCAAGCGATTAAGATATTTAACTGGTTGAACTAACTGCACTATGAGATCTATTCTCTGTAGTGGATTCTCACGACATGCACAAGAAAAGAAGCGATGTGAACTGGTAAATAAAATCTCTTTTGCAATGGTAACACCACCAACGCACACTTAAATTTACGATACGATACTGATGACTGCATAAGCAGATTAAATGGGAAAGCCTTCTGAGACTCAGCGAAACATAGCGCCTGCTAGGGAAACTTAAGGGATTCTAGTGAAATCAGTAGGGTAGAGAGTATTTAAGGGACGAAACCCTTCTCAAAAGTCGCACAAATGCGAACTATTTTGACTGAGAAATAAAATGGTTACACGCCTCTAATTGGTCAAGAGAAAGAACAATTTTACAAGATACAAGATATTTTCACCCCACTGTAAGCAATAAACTGTCTAGCGTCTGATAATCTTAAAAAGCGACTACAATACACAATAAAGACTGAATTTCTAAATACGATGACACTTTTAATATTAAAGATTATTTCATAAAGAAACCAAAGGTAATAAAAATGAATTCAGCATAGCGTACATGTTACTTTTCCTCGATAATCTGGCACATTAAAATTTATTGTCTGCACCTTTTAAAAATAAAAAAGAAATTCGCATTGTGTAGACAACTTTACTTCTATAAATGAAATTAAATAATTCTATTTTATATTGCAGACCATTTTAAATTCTACCTCTAAAACAAAAGAAATATTTTCTTCGACTTTACACTTTATAAATATAAGGGACTGCATACAAGGTGTGCTCACAAAGATATTATTGCAATAAACACAACGAGATGGAATTAATTAACAAAAGGCATGATTTTTCAAAATAACGCAACAACATCTTCTTCGCAATTTTGGCCTTCTGTGCCTTTACCGAGCCCTTTCTCCGACGATGGTGCAAATAAAAAATCCACATCTTACATGGTGCTTTTGGTTTGGTAAATATAGTCAAAACTAAACATTGGTCTAACCATAACGGTGTTTATGTTGACGCACCGACTTTTTGTTTTAAAACTTTTTAGTGTTTATCAAATATTGATTGTTTACTTTCACTAACTACTTTTTTTAGTTTCTCGTTGCGAATTCCGTTTGTACTTTTTTATTAATATCAATATTTAAATATTTAGAAATTGTTTGCTTGAAAATAAAATTTTGCTTTTCAAAAACTTAACACTTGTTGCGCAGAAATCTACTTTGTTAGCAAGATTATTAGATTTTCAAGATACTTTTAGATTTATTGTGTATATAATGCGAATTTTGAAACAAGCAGGTATAAAATACTTTTCTCTGAGCCTTTTTATTGTGAAAGCCTCTAGTAATATTTGTGTTTTCGTTCCTGATACAATTTAATCTGAGCAAATCTTTTCAAGATTCGTTTTTAGTTTTATACTCCAGATAAACTTTTAGAACGCTGCAAGAAGAAGGATATATAACATTTTGTTTTATTTCAGAAACCTCCTCTGAAACGAGAAGATTCGTTTTTGAAGAGGTTTTCAACGCGACAAATACCAGAAACGCAAGAAACTGTAGAAGATACCGGAAGTGAAGGTGGTAATGCAGACGATTCGAAGTCAGCACCAAGAAGAAGACGGAGAGTAAAAAAGAAACCGTTGACCGTTGTTAATCCTGATGAAAATTTTTATTTTTATTGGTTAATGGTTGTTACGGTGTGTTTGTTGTACAACATGTGGACCTTAATTGTTCGACAGAGCTTTCCCGAATTTCAGGTAAGGGCATTCTTTGAACCGTGCAAGGAAAATATTCCAATAATGAACAAGGAAAAACGTTTGTAATGAAAGTCATTAAATTTTAATGGCTTAAAAATGTTCGATCCATTTTTCTGCGTCCTGGTTTTATAATTTAATTGAATTTTCAATTCCAATATATGTATCGCATAAAAAATATTTTAATTTGCATTTAAATCTAAATATTGTATATTTCCACAATTTGGGTAAAATAAATTTCGTATTCATCTATAAATCAAGCTGGATTATAACGCATAATTCAATTAAAACAGCAACGCTATAAATTTGCTCAATTATTCTAAAGCTGCTTTTGTTTTTTATTTTTTACAGGAAATGCTGGGGAGATTTTGGCTGGTATGCGACTTAGTTAGTGATATAGTGTTTATTTTGGATATTGGAGTTCAGTTAAGAACTGGTTATTTAGAACAAGGTCTCATGGTGTATAATTATAAAAAATTAGCTGGACATTATTTGAAATCACGTGCCTTTCTTTTGGATTTGGCGGCTCTAACACCCCTAGACATTTTACAAGTGCGATTTGGAACTCATCCTATACTTAGGTTTCCGCGATTTTTAAAGGTAAGTTATGTGTTAAGTGTTTTGCTTAAAGTTTATTTTTGTGAAGAACAATATGTGACCTGGTATTGTCTTTAAAGATTAACTTTTAATAATAGTAAAATGTACGTTATACAAAAACTAACGAATAATAATTTATAATCATTATTTCAATTACGTATTAGTGAAGGCATTTTGATTTTACTTTTACAACATGAACAATAGATTCAGCAATGGGATCGACCTATGTATCAACAATATAAGTTGGTTCTTTGCGGCAGCAAACAAAGGCCCGAGTTATTCAAATTTCTTCATTAATTTCCAGTTAAATAGATTTTAGGTCTAGTAGACAACACAATATTACTTATGCTGTCAATTTGAAAGCAATTTATAGTCAGACAACAGCCTTGGTTTTACTTTTAATATACTAAATTCAGTTAAATCTGAAGATTACATCAACTGAAAATCAGTCTTTACACTATATCATCTCTAAAAAGTCTTCTAAACAAAATGTATGTTACCACAACAAACACAGTCTTGTAGCAATCAAAAGAAGATTCTACATTCAACCAAAATAGTATAGATCAGCACAGAACTCGAAATGATTTTGTCAAGGATCAAAACTATTAAGAAAGGTAGATCTTTAAGTGCACTTTGATCCATGACTGATAATTTAATACTCAGAAATTCGGGACAAGTTAGTTTCTTGATTTTAAAATGTCCAAAGAAAATATTTTGCTTATTCAACTGCAAATGCAAGCTTGACTAATTTTAAAACTTAAAGCAATGCTATTTGGTCAGATCTAAACTTATGAACGTTATTTGTCAGAACTTCAAATAACAATTTAAAAGACCGAAGTACATTCAGAAAATTCCGGTTTTTCTAGTTGGAGTTTTGTAGCTCGCTATTAATTTACAGAAAGCGCTTGGGGACAGTTCTCATTTTTTCTCAACATTCTTTGGTTTTTCATAACTCTTAGATTTACATTCTTTAGCTCCTTCCGAGTTAGTCAAACAATTGGTTTTTTAAACTACCTACTAATTGTAATTTTTAGTTTGACTCCTGTGGCACTCTTTAACCCTTTCAGGGGAAGTGGTACTTACGTGCTACCACAACAAAAACCAACTTCCGTGCACCGTGGTACAGATTTTGTACCACTTTTCAAATCAGTGGCAATATGGGGCCAGTGGTTTGAAATGCAGGTCCCTATACGCGCTAGAGTGTCGTATCTCACGTAAAGGTGGCGCCGACTGTCAAATTGAGATTGACTTGTGAAAAGAAGGTTATGTTCAAACGTGATCATTATTTGAAGAGTTTCGGTTGAAAAACTATTTAAATCAAGTTGATTTTGGAATATTTGTATATCCTAGGATTAAGTGAGTTTACTAGATATTAATTCTTGTAGGATAACATTTTTTGAAGCGAACAACAGCACATGTTATGCTGTTTAAAGTACGTACCACTGCACACATTGAGGCTTTTTGTTTTTTGGGCAGAACTACGAGATGAGTCGTAAAAACTTACTTGATTTTCCTTTCAATCTAGTGGATATAAACAAAGGGGAGTTGCTGGAGATTCGATATTTAGATATAAAATCAGAAGAATACGAAGATATTCCTTCCGATGCAGAATGTATGATTCGTAATGATGAATGCAGTTTTGACGCAGAAAATGTTGACCAACACGAATCAAAACCCGAACTAGAAATGGAAGTTTCGGATGCTGAAAGTGAATTTGACATTCCTCTGAAAGCGATATAAGATCAATTACCACGTGATAAGCAAAATTAAAACCAGATATAATCACTTGGAGTGAAACAAATTCTTCTGCAAACAATACTATACTTTTTGATATTCCTACCAGTGTCCCTGACTTTATAAAAGATCTAGATTATCTTACCCCAGGCGACATTCTTGCCCTTTTTTTCTCCGATAATTTTGTAAAACCTCTAGTTTTTCAAACTAATTTATATGCCTAGCAACGTTCAAACCAACAACTCTCAAAGATTTAAAGACGTTTTTAGGCATAACTTTGATGGTGGGCTTAAAGACACTTCCAAGTTACCGGACTATTAGTCCTCTTTGCCATATTTACATGATAATTTTATCAGTCAACTCATGCCAGTAAAGAGATTCAGTTGGCTATTAGCAAATCTTTACGTGATTGATAATTCTCAACAACCAACTCGCAACGACTCTTCATTTGACAACTCTATATGATTAGGTTATTGCTCACTGAATTGCAAAAAAAATTTTTGAATGCTACTTATTGCCTTTAGAAAACTTAGCAGTCGATAAATCAATGATTCAGTTCAAAAGTAAATCGGTCATGAAACAATACCTATAAAAAAAAGTATAAAGAGTGAATGCTAGGAAACAGCAGTGGTTACTATCTGAAATTCGATATTTATACAGGGAAAAATAGGGAGACTAAGGAAAAATGTTTGGAAACCTGTGTGGTGCAAAATTTATGCCTGGAATTTGAAACCAAAGGACATAGTTTTTACTTCGATAACTATTTTAATAATGTGGACCTTTAAAAGAAAAATTGAAACTTGATAGAATCTATGCATGTGCAACAGTAAACATTACAAGAAGAAATCTTCCAATATTTTTATCACATAAGCAAATGAAACGATGAGAATTTGATTACTATATTAGAAGGAATGGACTTTTAGCTGTCAAATGGAGAGATCTAAGGTCTGTGCATTTACTTTTCAATTATCACAACCCAGAATACGTCAGATCTGTTAAAAGAAAGAATAAAAATGGCAGCAAACAAGATCTTCCTTATCCGCAACTTCTAATTGAATTTAATCGTTATATGAATGGGGTCGATAAATTTGATCAAATGAAGAGTGTTTACGAAATTATTAGAAAAAGTCACAAATGGTGACATCGTAATTTGTTTTGCCTAGTGGATACTTCTCTAGTAAACGCATTTACTATTTAACATAACAACAATAAAAAATCTCTTGACAGTTTGTCATCTTTTGGTGCCAAGAATTGAATCCCGTTGAGTAGCCTTTGCCTGCAATTTTTGTGTTCATTCTGTTATTATCGATCAAACTTTCACGCTAGTTTTTCACTTGTAAGATTTTATTTTCATCTACGGAAACAGTTACCACATATAAACGTCAAAGTTTATCACTTACAAAACAAACTTTGTCATTTCAACTGGCATTTTTCATATAGCGAGAATTTATAAAATCACACCTATTGTCTTGTGATCTTTGATTTAGGTACCGCATTATTCTAATTTTTGCATTTATTTAAGTATTTTCTTAATCCGTTTAACCTGCAGGTGCTTTTTATTCAATTATGTGGTAGTTATGTTATACAGGATGGTCTGAAATAGTTGACCAAACCGTTTTCAAAATACAGGGTGTCAAAGTTTCATTCAAATTTCTTATTTCTTTAATATTTGAAAAACACGTCTAATACTGAGGTGAGATCTACGCCCAATTTAGTAGGGGAAACTTCTGCTTTGCATTTCTTGTAAGATGTATTGTTTTCAGAATTAGAAGTAAGAGTCGTTTATATTCACTTTCTATGCTGTACACACAAGGAGTCCACATTTCATGTACACACTATTGCATTGACCCCAAAGTTTTTACCAATCGACCTTTCCAAGTTTTCAAAACTTCTGGTTTTTTATATTGAGTATATCAATTAAAATATTTTTTTTTGTTTGCATTCTCTTTAATGTAAAAATAGCTATAACACTTAAACGCCCCCTCAGAAGTACGTCCAGGTATTGGATCAAACCAAGATAATCACGCATCTATTTATTAGAAAATTTAAAAGAAAACATATGAAGCACGAATATACAGGGCGTTAAAACAATAGTGCCAAAGAAAGTAAAAAGTTTATATAAATATTTATTCAGAAATACGCATCGTTGCCGAGATGCAGGGTGTCAGTTTTATTTACAATTTCTTGTTTTTTCAATATTTCAAGACCAAAGTGAGATATCAGGATGAGATTTTCTGTATGTTTGTTTTTTTAAGTAAAATAATATTAAAACAAATCCCGGAGAAATCTGATTCCATAAAAGTAGAAGCACGACGTACATGTAGGGACGCTGCAGAAAAATTAAGAAACCCTGCAATAGAAATGTTGGGGATTATTCGATATTTAAAATTAGAAAATCAAAAATTAATTAAGGAAAAGAAAGAATATAAACAAGTAGAAAAACAGGATGAGAAAAATATAATATTTAGAGAAAATAATAATAAAAGTTACGCAAACATTTTATCACAAAAACAATCACCTACTTTTGGCATTAAAATAACTGCAAAACATATTGAAAACGCGAATAAAGTAGAGAAAATTTTAAAAACAAATGTTGATCCTTCAAAAATAAAAATTTCAATTGCAATTTTAAAGAAACTAAAATCGGGAATTATTGTTGAATGTAATAATAAAAATGATGCGTAGTAGAAGCATCTAAAGAATTGCAAGGTACAACATTAAATACGGGAAATCCTAGGATTATCCTTAATAATGTAGATAAAGATTTAGATAAAGACAAATTAATGAATGTATTAATACAAAATAATAACGATTTAATTGAATCACAGAATTCCAAAAACAAGTTAAAGAAAAATTCAGAATAGGAGGAAAGGAAAAAGATAGGTTTGTTAGCATCGTATTAGAAGTGAGTAGTTTAGCAAGAAAAGCATTTTTAAGAGGAAGAATAAATTTAGATTGGCAAAGTTTATTTGCAAAAGACTTTATTTTCATAATGCAATGTTACAAATGTTATAAATTTGGACATAAGTCTAATGCATGCAAGGAAACAATTCAAACATGCGGCAAGTGCGGAAAACAAGGTCATGACTATAAAGCTGTAAAGAAGGTGTAATGAAGAATGAATGAAAATAAGAAGGGAATTAAATGTAATATTAATCACCATGTAAGAGATAAAAACTGCCCAACATTATTAAAAATTAAGGAAAAAATTAGTAAAAGTATAGATTATGGTCAATAGTAATTTATCGAGAAATAAATTAGACAACGGAATTAAATTTGGACAGATCAATTTAGGTAAAGGCAAAGGGGCAACTAGTAATTTGGTAGAAATAATTAAAAGAGAGGCATTAGACATTCTTTGCATACAAGAACCAAACACGTTAGGAAACAAAATAGTTGGATTTACACACCCGATTAAATTAGCTTATCAAACAATAGATAGGCCAAGAAGTTGCATAGCTATAGGGAACACTATTATTAGGAGAACTATCATGCAAACTTTTCACTGTAGTTAGTTTAGATACACTAGGAGGAACACTATACATAATATCACTTTATTTACCACCGACAACACGAAGTAGCTATCTAAATAGAAGAGGATTTAATGGATAGGTTGAGAAACATTTTAAATAATATAAAAAATATTAGAAAGGGAAGCAAAATTATTATTGGAGGGGATTTTAATGCAAAAAGCATAGTTTGGGGAAGCATAGAAGCAGATAGTCGAGGGAATAAAATAGTAGAAATATTAGAAGAATTTGAAATGATAGTTCAAAACATAGGAGATAGACCTACGTTTGTAGGACATAGGGGAATAAGTAATATTGACTCAACGGTAGCTAGCTATTTAACTTATTTAACAATAGATAAATGGGAAATAACAGAGGAAGAAATACTTAGCGATCATTGCTTGATCAAGTGGGAACTAACCATAGGAAATACAAATAGCGTAGAACAGAATAGAGGTTTTTGTAACAAAAAGGCAAAAATTAGAAAAAACATTAGATATTGAAACTCAAGTAGACACAATAGGGGCAAAACTACACAACATAATACTAACAACATGCAAAAAATCATTGCCTCAACGTAAAAATTTTAGAAAAAGCGTACCGTGGTGGACTAGGGAATTAACTATAAAAAGGGCAGAAGCTAGGAAATCTAGGCGAAAAATGCAAGAAGCAAAGGGGAAATAAGAGAAGTTAGGAAAGATGAATATAGGATAATAAAAAGAGAATATAGGGATTTAATAGAAAAAACAAGAACAGAGAAATGGAAAGAATTTTGTAGTCTAAATTCAGATAGGGATCCACGGGGAATAACTTATAAAGTTATAAGAGGAAAAAAGGATAGGAACGCGATTATGTCTAGCGTTAAAAAAGAAAATGGGGAATGTACACGCGACGCAAGGGAAACAGCTGAATATTTATTAGTAAAATTCTTTCCAGCAGATAACATAGATAGCGATAGCAATTTACAAAAATTTATTAGGCAAGGAGCTAGAGACGCGAAGGTTGGTGAAATTGTAGAACGCGATTTTTCTTATACCGAAATCAAACGGGCTATTAATAGAATGAATCCGAAAAAAGCTCCAGGGTGGGATGGTATAACAGCTGACGCGGTACAGAAAGCCTTCCAAATTAACAGTAAAATTTTTGTTACATTATTTAATTTATGTTTAAAACAGGGAGTTTTTCCGAAAATATGGAAGCATCAAAATGTAACATTTATCCCGAAAGCAGTTTTAGGCCGATTAGTTTGCTTCCACTTATAGGTAAAGCATTAGATAGGATAATTGCAGATAGAATAGTTTATTTAGTTAATAGTCAAGGGGGGTTTAACGATAAGCAATACGGATTTAGATCAGGACGTACCACCACCGATGCGATACACAGAGTAATAGGCATTATTGAAAAAGCAAAAATACAGGGAGATTATTGCGCAGTAATCGCGTTAGATATTGCAGGAGCCTTCGACAATGCTTGGTGGCCTAGGATTATAATAGAGTTAGAGCGAAGGGATTGCCCAAAAAATTTATTAAAATTAATTAGAAGCTTTTTTACAGCTCAGGTAGAACTTTCATCAAATACAGTGTCCAGGAGATTAGAAAGGGGCTGCCCACAAGGTTCGTGCTCCGGACCGATCTACTGGAATCTATTATATGAAAGTATATTTAGGGTAGATTTACCAGAAGGTTGCGAAATCGTATCGTTTGCAGACGATACATTAGTGATAGTAAGGGCATCCCAGTTTAAGGCGCTAAAAAAGAAAGGATCAGATGCGTTAGGTAAATTATTAGAATGGGCAAAAGATGAAAAACTTAAATTTAACGCGAGTAAGACCGAGGCTTTATTTTTTGGTAAAAGTTTAGGTCACGAAAAACCAACTTTTCGAATGGGCGAAGATAGAATTCACTGCAAGGATAGTATTAGATATTTAGGTGTTCTAATAGATGATAGGTTATCTTGGAATAGCCATACAGAATATATTACACAAAAAGGAAAATTATTAGCAAATAGATTAGGAGCTGCAGCTAGATTAACGTGGGGTTTTAGGGGTAATTCTGCAGCTAGGATATACGAAGGGGTGATACAGCCAGGAATATCATATGCTGCCGAAATATGGGCAGGGAATTTAAAAGTTAAACAAAAACAAAAATTATTGAGCGCACAACGAATTTTGGCAGTTAGAGCGGCGGCAGCATACAATACAGTATCTACTGAAGCAGTGTTAGTGCTTAGTCAGGTTACGCCGATAGATTTATTTTTAAAAACAGAAGTAGAGAAAAATCAAATTTTTAAGAATAGGTCAGAGGGAATTCTAGAAAAATTGGGATTAGAAGGAAGGGAAATAGAAAGTAGAGTAAATATAGGTGAATTAGGACATCCGGCAGATATAGGTAAATTTAAATTCTGTATTGGAAATTTGGAGAGGGAGGATTTAATACAAATTTACACTGACGAATCTAGATTAGAAGATGATAGAGCAGGCGCGGCATATGTTATATATAACGAGGATAGGGAAATTAAAAACGGGAAATTTAAATTAGGATCGTGGTGTTCAATCTTTCAATGCGAATTGTTAGCTATTAGAGAGGCATTAAAGTACATTATGGAGAAGTTTTATTAGCGTTACAGGGAATGCGGCAACCAACTAAATTACAGGCGGAAACATGGAATATATATAGGGAAGTGTTAGATAGCGTTCAAATTCAATTTAGATGGATAAAAGCACATGTAGGAGTGATAGGTAGCGAAAGGGCAGACGAGTTAGCTAAGCAAGCAGCTGAACAAGTAGGAATTAGGGAAATATTTAATGTTGCCTCTAGATCATTAATTAAAAGTAGGATTAGACAAAATTTAAAAGAAATTTGGAACGATAGATGGAAAAAGGCAACTACAGGTAGATTAACACAAAAATTTATTCCAAACATAGAATTCATGAGAAAAATTGGGAGATTAGATAAAGATGTAGTACAGCTGCTAACAGGACATGGGAATTTTAGATCTTATTTAGTTAAAATAGGAAAATTAAACGAGGACGAAATAGGATGCACATGTGGAGAAGGAGAAGATACCGCGGAACACGTACTATTTACATGTAGATTAGAAAGAAGAGCTAGAGAAATAGGAAATAGAAACTTAATTAAAATAGGTTATAGGTGGCCATCAAATATAAATGAGGTAGATCGTTTACGTAGTAAACCAGAATGGTGGGAGGAATTAAAACGCTTTGCGAAAAAAGTAGATAAATTGAAAATACCGACGCAAATTTAAAAGTTCAATAGGCATATGAGTTGGCAATCGAGAAGCTTAAATTTCCTTTTTTGCTTTATCCCAATTTTTATTTGTCTTGCAATTATACGGGCCTTTCGTCATGTAGCCCGCCACTGATGCTTATCCCTGCGGGCTTCGCCTCGAGAGCCTAACCTATGGAACTCGAACCCGCCACGGACCACCTGCCTAGCTACCTCGCCCGAGTAAGAGCGCTGCCCCGGGCTTCCAAGGGAGCAGGGCTTCTGGCAAAAATGGAATTGGACGCCCTGTCCGTCGCATACTAGGCCGTCCGTCACGTAGATACGTCTCGTTGCCGGCTTCTGAGATGTTGGCTAGGCACCCTGACGAAGCAGCAATCCCGGACCGCTCGGGTTAACTGGCGCAAGGCGGGCAAGAAATGTCGGAAGAGAGTAACCGGGAAAGGGTAAGAGACGACGCCAGCGGTAAAGGTCGGTTGGTTGGTGGACTTGGGGAAGGGAACTACGATTAACTATAGACAATAAACGTTGGGACATAGCAAAGGAGCTAAATTTGGTTTTCCTAAAACCGTTTCCGTTAAGTATCAAATAGGCAAAGAAGCAGAGTGACCCTCTACGGCTCGGTATGTCTTCTTTTATTAATTACGTAATGATAGGGTCGGAGGGGAAAGGGGTTGGCGGGTTTATTTTTGACAAGCGGTTCAGGAACTGCTTTGAGATGCACCAATTTTATTGAGCACGTTTTATTGACAGTATGATTATTATATAGCATAGTAGAGATGTAATATCGACGAATTAACGTATGATGGAAAGTTCTCTACGATGTAATGCGTTATCCTAATCGGATTTCGTATAATTTCTAAATTTACCTGTATGTTTGTTACTCTTACGTGTCTACTAGTTTACGTAGTTTTGCATTTGTATTTTTTAATCAAAGGCGAAGAATTGCAGGGTGAGCTATCCTCAACCTTAGAAAGAATTGTTACTCTACTGGAAAATCAAGGAATATTTCTGTTTTCAGAACCACAATAGATTTCACAAGAAAAGTTGCTCTTGCATTTTGTCCGTAGAATTATATTTAGAGCACTGTAATAGTGTAATTATAGTCTACTGTATTGCTTTGTTTTGTTTATTTAAATGAAGTTGTTGTCCCTTGGATTGCTGAAAACCTTTCCAATTCAACGGTTTACGCTAAGGTCGTAAAACTCTTTCTAAATGTCTCAAAGACTAGATGCAATATTTATATTGCATTCCTCAACAGAAGTTAAACCTACTTTGCCACATAAATATTTTCCCTAAAGTGCACTGTTTCCAAGATACAGGGTGTTAAAGTTTAATTTAAAATTTCTTGGTTTTTTAATATTTCTAGAACAAAATGGGATATTGATATAAAATTTGCTTGTTGCTCTAAGGTGTCTACTATTTTCAGTAGTTCTATGTTTGATATCTTTATCATAGGCAGGGAATTGGGAGGAAGAGCTAGCTCCTATCATAAGAAAACTTGTTACGCCACTGGAGAATTAATAAATTTTCTAAATTATGTAGTAATTGATTTGGCAAAAAATCTGTTCTTGCATTTTTTCTGTACAATGTGTCATTTTCTTATAAAATTGGATTCTTCTAAACCTCTCAAACATGTAGAAAATTTCATTTCTATGCACATTTTGTTCTTGAATTAAAAATCAAAGAATTTTAAATAAGATTTTGACACCGTGTATCTCGAGAACGATGCTTTTCTGGATACATGTTTATACAAACTTCTTTAGTAATTTTCATTTGTACTACACTCCCTTTGTATATTAGACACTATTTTTCAACACCCTGTAGTTCTGCTATATAATTCGCCCTAGCAGCATAATTTTGGTTACGATAAAAGCATCAATCCTTTGCCAACTGAAGAATATTTGAAGTTCAAATTCGTTTAAATTTAAAACGAAATAATATTTATCAATGAAACTTTCTGTATAGTTATGCATATTTAAATGATATACATGTTCAATCGTCAAAAGTCCTTAAACGTTTAGTTTTATATGAGAAAAAAAATAATTTATTAAAACCGACACTTTGGCCCAGTAATCCGCCGCTATTTACTAAGAATCTACCGTCAAGGTCCTAGTAGCCGCCCTTTAAAGAAACAAAGCTATAAACATCGTATGAACGCGATGAATGATTATTTCTTAAATGATTACATACGAGTTCTTGGACGCTTCATTCGGATCACATGTTTGGCAAATTAAATCTGTTTTAGCAATATCTTCGTTACTCGGCATAAACATAAAATAATTTAACAATTTTTTGCCTTTCTTGCACTTGCTCATAAACGATTTATTGAAACGAAAAGAATTTATTACAAATATATGCAAATACAAAATAAGTAAATAATTAATAAACAAATGAATTTAATTTCTACTTTCTACATGATAGTCTTTAAAGGTTAATTTTTCACTTAAGTTGGTTGTTTGGACATGTTGACTTCCTAAAATTAGATTTTTTTTGAAGAGAATAATAACCATCAAATATATGATGGAAAGATTAATAAATGTGGGTGCTAATCAACAAAATTAAATTAAAAAGTCGAGCAACAATAATATAAAAGCTTAGCTTAGCTCTGTGTTATCTACCATCCTTCGTTCTAAGTATTATGTTACATTCATTCCTGTAAATAAAAGTTATATGTTAATTATTAGCATTTATGTACTGCCAGTACGTGATTATGTTTACTACGACTGCCATTGAGTGCGTTTTTATTAACGAGAAACGGTTGCATTCTAGGTAAGATTTGCACATTTTTGTGAACATCTTTGTAAGACTTTTTGTTTGTGCTGCTTCGAGCTCCAAATAACATTTTTCTTTGGCCGTGTTAAACCTAAAACAGCAAAATCAAATCAATTCTAGATTCAATTTGTATACAAACCAAGAATCAAGTTCAGCATGTGTGCCCATACTCGCTAATATTTAAGTTTTCGTTAACAGTACGCAAGCACAAAGCTTAAAAAAAATAAAATTTTAAGCTGCTTATTTTGCGCAGGCGTGCGAAAGTCTACGTTAGAAAAGATGGAAGTTGTGAATGCATTCAATAAACAGGAAGATACTGGAATTAGGAATATTTAACCATCTCAGCTTGGTCACAGATGGAAAATAGATCGTTTACAGCCAAATAAAATCCTTTATGACTACGGTATAACTCTGCTCAACTCGATTCTATTTTGTTGGCACCCATCTTTATGTCAATCTTCCAGGACGCAGCGCAGCGTGGCGCGACGCATGATTCATGAAGTCATATATCATTTATTGGAAGTAACAGTTTAGCGTAGTATCCGTTTGGTGCAGACATCGGCAGTGGTCCCTCCCGGTCCCCAACCAGTGTACTACACTGGCCCGCGTCAGGCGCACCCGCCCCCCCTGCAATTGCAGTTGCTACTGGCAACCTTCGTTCTGCGGGGTGAAGGCCCAGTAGCGGCGCCGGCCTTTCCAGCCGGGGCACTCTGCGTTTCGTGGATGGACGCAGACCCCCGGAGCCGGTGTCCCTTTTCCACTCGCGTACGTCGTTGCCTTTGGGGAGAGGCGCGACTACTGGCGCTGGTGTTTGATTTCCCGTGCTCTCCTGGGTGTCCGTACCCCAAACGCGTCCCGGGCGGCAGTGTAAGTAGGTTTCACGGCCCCGAAGTCCCCTTTACCACTGTCTTCGTCTACTCCTAGCGACGGCTACCGAGCTCACCCCCTACACCGCGCGAGTAGGGGTGTGGCTCTAAAAACTGTTTGCTATGCCAAATGCCGGACAACACCAAGAAAACAGCTACGTACATGTTTCACTTCAACACCAGCTATGACCACCAGAATCGACATCACTCGCCACAGCCAATGGATATCTAACCATGTCCATTGCCCCTGTCCCGGCGCCCAGCATGGCCTTCAGCCACCACAACTTGGCAAGACGCCAGCTCGGCAGAAGATGAGTTCCTTACCAATTTCATAGTTGTGTGCACCAGGGTCAATGACCCCAACTTCAACGCTTCGCTGTACATCATCATGGGTCAATCCAATCAGAGAGAAAACTGCCAGAAAACATCAACCGATACGCCACCATGCCGTCGCAACCTCTGCCAGCTACCAATGCCCCTAGAAACCATTAGAAAACTCTTTATTGCGAAAAGTTCTTCAAGCCCCACCCACCAGGGACCGCCCACCATCACCAAACTTCAGGTACCAACTCCAACACCGCCACGCGAATTAAGTCAACAGACTGCTGAACCCGGATGCCGCTGGCTCAACACCTATGCTGCCAAGACTACAATTCAGGGTCTACAACTTCAACGACCGGTCAAGTGCCAATGACCGTCAACAGTGAACGTATTCTGCCTTGCAACAAATGTACACCATCCAGCAGGTTGAAGAAGCTACAGAAGGTAGCTTAAAACTACCTCCCGCCTCAGGCGGGAAAACAACCTTGATATCATTATCATCATCATCATCATCGGAAGTAAAAAGTTGGATGTGGTGTATTTTATATTCCTTGTACAACATGCCTTGTACTTTGCATTACGTACATATCTATAGGTCTTTGACTAGCTTGTCTCTCCAGATTGGTTTAAAAAAAACAAAATGATTGTGCATCTTCAAATCAAGATCTGTTCAAGTGAATTTGACAAGTTGAAATGACTCGTTATTCGAACATCACAACTTATAATTGTCTTCTATAACAATTTCCCACACTGAATCTTACAGTGCTGGTGCCTCTGTCCACAGGTTCTAATTGCAAAGTTGCGAAATATGGAAATCGTTAAAACTGTTTTCTGAAGAACAGATTTTTAAGAAGAAGTAAATTTATTTTACATTTCCTTACACACACTGGAGAAGACCATATTCTTGGCTCTACACTTCTAAATTAAATGCACCAACATTTTAAGATTATAAGATTTAAATTGTCCTGCCGTTGATAAGCATAGTTTATCAGTAAATTGTAAGTACAGTAATTGCGCAGCATAGTTGCATTGGGCTAAATGAAAGTGGGATACAATCGG
>VTPC01002967.1:5971-36549 GCA_011009095.1 Ignelater luminosus | reverse complement strand
TTTACTGATACACAGTAATCGTAAGACTGGTTTCCTTGACTTTTTAATTGCAATTAATAGCCTTCAACAAACGTAAATTAAAATTTGTGAAGAAAAAGATTACTTATGTATATATCCATGTATAAAATAAGCCAGGACCATTTAGAACTACTACTTGCTGTTTTACGATCACATGGTGGCAGTAATAATAATCCCACAGCAAAGCAATCTATGTCAGCTTATAAAAAAAGTTTAGTGCATTTAGAATTAAAAGCACATGATAGAGGCAATTGTTTACCATTGGAAGAGATTTCCATCTTACATTGCAGCTTATTGACCACTGAACAACAAATAAATCTAAGCACATCTGGTTGTCGATTGGAAAATATTACTGATTTAATACAAATTGAGGATCCTTCAGATTATATATACCTCCAGTCAATACAGGAGTTGACTGATTTTTCTAAAAATGTTGTTTACATACCAGGTTTTGTTATTAAGCATTTATATAAAACTTAAATGTGAAAAATGCTTAGGAATTTTAGTAGACAGCTCAAACAAATTAAACTATCACCTGATTGCAATCAAAAATCGTGGTGGTTTGCTATTTCCATTGTCTGATGTTACAGACATTTGTATGAATAGTGAAAAATGTGTCAAGCAAACCTTAGCAGAAAGTGGTGGTAAATTTCTGTTAAAAAAATTTACTTCTGCATATTTGTCGCTATCAGTATTAAATTATTATTTAGATAAAGAAATTTTCCTTTCTTTAAACGAACATATTTTTGATCAACCACCCATGGAAAATCATATAACTCTCTTGATTAAAGCAATATCAAAAAAATATATTGATATTAGATTGCATTATTATTGCCAAAAAGGCTATTGATCAATCTGAGTCAAAACGACAAACATTTAATAAATTGATTTTATTTAGTGGTAAATAAATAAAATGTTTCTCCTATTAGTGTTATATGTAAATAAATAGTTAAATAGATACCATTATATATTATTTTGTATTCAAATAAATATTTTAACCCATTTTGCTTTATTTATATAATAATATAGGGTATAACATCACTTTAGTGAATAAAAATTAAAGATTTACTACATGATTAATCCATTTAGAAGGATGATTAAGAAAGCATTGTTAACATATCCAAATTTTTTCAATAGAAATGGTATGTAGATATATAAAATAAACTGGAACTCATTCACTTTATGCCTTTAAAGAGAGTGAATAAAAAGAAAATCTAACCACTTGTAAAATTAGGGAAATAAATCTGCAAGTATTTAAGGAATTTTAATTTAATAATTCAATTTTAAATTAGAATTTTACCAAAAAGTTTTATTGTATGTTCATTATGTGTGCTTAAATTTATGGTGCGTACTTTGCGGTTTACATATCCTACAGGTTATGCTTTCCCCTGACCCCTCGCAGCTTCAATTTACCTCATCCACAAGCTGGGTTATATTCTCTCCTTACCATTAGAGAATTTACGAAAAAGAATATTAGAAATGTATTTTGATCTATTCTCTACTATAAATAAAAACACAAAATTTCTCATTTTCAATATGTTCCATGCTTCCATGTGGAATTTGTAACATTGATCTGTCGATATTTACCATTACATATAATTTTTAAAATCCCACAATGCTCACTCAACTTATGGCACTGGGCTGAGTAAGAAGTAAGGCATTATAAATGGAATAATCAAAGAGTATAAGTTACATACAGTAGGTCCATTTTATGGATCCTCCCCTGAATGTTTGGGGATAGGCAACACATCTTACAATTCAGAGCCGGCTTTTCTTTAAAAAGTTTAACCCTTGTTAACTGAACCATAGTTTACTGTGAATTTAAAAACTGACAAAAGTCAACTGTTTGACATTTGTTTGGTTATACTTCCTGTTTAACTTTTGTACAAACCTGTTCACTTTATTACCTTTTTTATGTTAAATAAGTTTTCTTGTTTATTATCAAATTCTTCAAGGTTTTATAACATTTATAATTAATTAATTTATTTAATTTATTATTTCAACCAACATAAAGTGAGGCATTTTGACATTGACATGTAGGTATTGCAGAAAACAAACTATACAAACATGATCCATTTTGTTTTTAAAATCTGCAATTACGCAAAGATATCTCTAAATTGTAAGACATATTGCCTATTCCCAAACATTACGTATACTGTACTGTATGTAATGAACATACAAAATTTATTTCTCAATAAGATTTCCACCTGCAACAGTTTATAGTTTGACAAAATAATTCAAAAAAATGGTAGTTATACCCTATAGAATAATCCTATAAAATCAATATCAAAGAAAATTAAATACTGGTCATGAAAATAATAGCAAAATGTCATTAAATAAAATTAAGTTATTTATCAATGTTGAATGTAAACAAGAAAGCAAAATAAATGCCACAATCCAAACAGGTGATGTTTGTCAACTCAGATATAAAATTAAATTATTCAAAAAATACTTCAACAAAATATGACGAGCATCGAGAAGAAAATGTTTAGCCTAGGATAAATGTTTCGAAACTCAAAAAATTTTAAATAATAATTAATAACAGACTTAGAATTTAGAAAGAATTTAAAGAATAAAAAAAACCTATATCCTAAGAGGTTTAACTATTCTTCACTCAAGGATAACTATCCTACAGGAAAACAATAATCCTCCTGAAAGGTGGAATAAATTTATGAAATAAACCAAACTTCCATTAGTCACCACACTAATAAACGTGTTTAGCGATGACGTCACGAGATACAAGAATTCAAATGTTGATTCCAAACAAAACAACTCTCTTAGCAATGGTAGTTATGGACAGCGCACGTTGTGTATGTAGATATATGATGTTAACCAATAACTACGTTAGTTACATCCTAGCAACCAGATTTGTTTAGAATCAATCGGGGCATGTAACATCACATTAAACATTTAAAATCAGTCTTCACAAAATCTGGCATTGTAAGTATTAAGGGTTGTTCACCCCTATACCTGATAATAAAAGGATAGGAAACATTTCCACATCCTATTCTGTCGAAGTTACCCCTCAAAAATACTGTTGTTGCTATCCACTCAAGACCAAACAGTCTGGGGTACTGTAGTCAATAGGAAAGATTTTCCCACCAGAAAATGTTAGCTGTGGCTAAGAATTTGATGATTAGTTAGCTTGCTAAGCTTCAACTCTTATTCCTAAAATCTTATTGGTCCACAGTAAAAATGTGTTTCAAGCAACAAGGGGATTAGAAATCTGTTATCATCCTTTGCAGCCAAAAGAACTTAATATGGTGATTAGATATTAATACCATTTGAAGGTAAACTTTAAAACTTTTTCAACTACTCATAAGATTTAGATATTTATAATAGATGTAAAGATGCTAATTAGAAAAGTTAGATCATAATTACTAAAAGAAAGTTCAAACTGACAATATACCAGGTGTACACCAATCTAGATATAAATAATTTCAAATGAGTCACATTTACGAAACAAGGATAATTAGCCAAATAATTAAATAATAACCTACAAATACTGGCACACTAAAAAACTAATGGTTAATGCTATGGACAAAGATTCTACAGAAACTTCCTATAAATTGAGTAAACAGCAGTAATTAATGTTTGAATCTAATTAATCTGAAATTACTAAAAAAAATAACCTAAGTTTAATACAAAATTTAAAAGAAAACCTATAGAATGGCATCCTGCCCGTTACATATTCTAATATGTCAGAATGTTAAATTTAAGAGGTCTTGTTTAGTTAATTAGTTACTCTTCAAGGTTATTTTTGCTGCAGAATAGCATTTGACATGGTGATTCTCCTGAAATTCAGTTCAATATTTTACATTTAGATGTAACAGATTTTTGCATTTTTGGAAAAGTGCCCATACCCTCAAATATTGTAAAGATGGCCCTGCAGTAGAGCGTTAGACTTTGATTTGATATATAAGCAGACAATAATGAGAGCAAGACATTGTAAACAGTGTCAGAGCAGTCAAGTTAGTCCCTGACCTTCAAATTGTCATATTTAGGTCTAATAAGGTGTTTCAAATAAAAAAACAGGCATGTTTTCAGTTTGTATAGGTATTGTTGTCATAAAACCATGTAATAAAATCTGTATAAAGGACAGTTTTATAAAATCAATACAAAATTGAACTTGCCATTATAATGCAAAACCAGTACATGATAGTTTAATACAGCCAAACCATTTCCATTCAAGAAAAACTAGTGTAAAAGATTAGCCAAAGATACTTTCCTTGGCATCTAGGGGTTGTTTCGTACACTAACAGCTATAAATGCTGATGAGACTGCAATACTATCCCAAGCAAGATCGCAGAGTCTTACACTTCAGCCTTGGGGCTTTTAAGACCATTGGATATTGTCCACTTACAATCTTACTGCCATACTCATAGTAAAATTACAACTACGAGTAATACCAAACTTGCAAGAGTTTAGCATTACACATAGCGTGTAGTTCACCTGAGTATGGCAGTATGATTGTATCTTTCACAGGGTGGTACTATTTAAACAGAATTCACAGATCTAGACCTAGATGCTTATAAATATCTCCCAAGTCAAGGTGTAATTGGTCATAATAAGGGCTGACTTAATTTGATTATACTCAAATGTTTTATTATTTAAATCTTGAATAGAAAGTTTTAGTACAAAGTATGCTATATGATAACATTATTTTGTGACAACTGTGCTTGCTCAGAACATGGCCTAAAGCTAAATATTTATCAAAGACTGCTATTTCCTTGCAGATAAGGGAGTGGGTACCATATACAATAAATTGGTTTATAAGGTTAAAAAGTTGTAGCATGTGCTTCGAGAGTAGACATTTTGACAATACTTTGACAGTTATCAATTTATTAACAATAAATTAGTAAATTGAAAATGTTTTCTTAAACAACCCTTCAACAACTACATCCAGATTGTGGCGTTATGTTGGATCATATTAAAAAGTCAATTGTTTGCTCAAACTCTTTAAATGCTACATGCTTGCTAAACTTTTACTGTATTGTCACGTGACTTTACCATTAACGGGAGTTAATTGTAAATTTGTTCAAACTCTAATATCTTTATTTTTGTAACATTTTGTAATGATTCATAAGTTCTTTTATATTGGGATCACTCTATACACAAAACAATTATATTGGTTTAACAACAGCATCTGTTCAATTCATCTAGGTTACAACCATTTAGCAGAAAGAATTCCTTCTTTAGCTTTATTATGAACTTCTTTCTTTAATGGAACTAAAATAAATGGAATTAATGAAAAACATCAATTACTACATATTGAAGATAAATTACATATTTTATGTTGACCTTGCATTGGGTAAAACACAGGTAGTATCATTGGATTGGTACAAATAAGTACGTAAGGACTATCACTTTCACCATTTGGGTACAATTCTCGGTAACGCTCTTGACTTAAACAATCTTCTACAAACACACAGCCAAGCAAACAACTTGTTGGATACTTTCTTGGAAAGAGTAAATCTGGATCTATAAATGTAAAATTTCCAATCTCAATTTTTCATTACTAATTTACTCAGATAACATACCATCATATATAGCACGATACATCTTTTCAATTTCCAAAATATCACTACCTTGCGGTTCTCTTCCTGCAGCATGAATCCAAAGACGTCCTCTATGTTCTGTATACCATGTTCTACCTTCATGTCTGTAAAAAATGTACTTACAAAAATGAAACATACAATTACATGTGAACTAACATTTTTATGCCAGATACCAAGAGACTAGCCCAAGGTTGATGCATACTTAAACATAATCCTCGATCAATCTCTGATAGAAATGCATCATTAGCTACCTTAATTTTACTAAATTTACTAGTTATGAGGCTTCGACGATTGTGACTTTGTTCTTCATTAGCTTTTTCCCATAACTTTGAATCATCTTCTACACTTACATCATGAATATCATCCTAAAAAATGAATAACATCATAAATACTGAAGTTATACATAAACAGTAACAAACATTTGATGTCTCGAATAAATTTCTTGGAAATCTTTCTTCAGTGCTATCAAGTAATTTATTGACACCTTTTAATAGATTTTCTTTATTCTTTGCATATTCATTTTCTGTTAATATAACCATTCGACTCGCAAAATCCAAGGCTAACTTCATATCTGTTCTTGATTTGTGGATTCGAGGAACGGCAGAATTACCATCAGTTTTCCATTTATCACCACCAGCATAGTAATCACTTTGATCATCATAAATAGCTCTTTTATAATCTCTAAAATATTATAATGCAACAAAGTAACAATCAAAATAATAATAAACTGCAGTGATATTACCCTGATCTATCAGCTTTAATCAATTTATCTCTCATTTCTATAGCTTTTTTCCATTCCTTTGAAGTCTTTTGCTCTTTTAAGCGATTATACAGTTTATCAGACTGTTTTGAATTCGATTCTAGTACAGCTAATTCTTCATTTGTGCAAACCTATAACAAATGTATATTTTACTTGAGGGGCCACAATTGCGTTCAGATTCTACGTACCATACTATCACAAAAAAAGCAAGGACCTGACCCCTCCTGTTCACAAACTATTCTTCCACACTTTAAACAATTATTAATAAGTGCATGTATTCTTGCTTCACAATTGCAAGGATGTCGACCTATTAACGAAAATATCAATGCTAATTTTATTTATACTGTTACTCTAAAAATTATTCAATTACCTTTCTTCATCCCCACAGTAGAATCAAAAGATTCAATATTAACATATTTAGTTTTTTTCCCTTTACTTAGATATCCTTGTTCAAGTTGTTTACCTGTAACATCTGTTTTACTTGTAGAAGCAAAAGTTAATTGTTCTTTATTCTGTTCACTTGTTCTACTATGTTTTGCTGCTTTTGAATTTGATTTTTGTTGTGAAGTTTCATTTCTACTTTTACTGTTTGGTAAACTTGGAAAAGCATCTGTCGGATCTTTTCTTTGGGAGTTATTTCTATGTTTTGTTTTTTGAGATGCAGACGCAGGCAACGCAGTCTTCTTACTTCCACCAAACAATCTATTCTTAAGTTCCTTGTAATTTCTTTCATGTTCAGGATTTGACCTATCAATTACGTTATCTATAAATTCATCAAAATCATCTACGACTTTCATCTGTTTAATGTACCTAAAATACATAAGAATTTGAATAAACTACCTATAATTATTAAATAATAAGCTTACTGAATAATCTCATCATCTACTTCGCTGCTTAATATTGGTTTAAGGCAACTTCTTATAAATTCCTCCATTAGAATTGAAGTTTTAAATTACTACAATCTGCAGTCTGTGGATACGGTGGATACATTCATATATTCATATAGGTTATGATGAGTACTAGTAGAGTCCCTAAATACTAATCTTGACAAATAAGAAATTCAGGTTTTACATTTGAGGGCTCTAGGCTATTCTTATACAAGGATATTTACACGAATAGGCAAAAAATTAAAATTTGTACCTGGGAAGGTCTGGGATTAGATTTTAAATCAAGATAATATATAGGTATAGTAATAAATAATAAAAATAGCTTTTCTTCTAATATAATATAATATAAAAGCTCGGTCCTTTTTTCGAGAGCTTAACACTTTTTGCTCTACAAGCTTTGTTCAAACATTCTTATAAGGCCAGAAAAATTAGCTAAAGAAATAGAGAAAAGCTGGAAATCGTTTTAATAACTTTTATGTACATCAGAAAAAGGGAAAATATGTTTTGCCCCTATTTTCTAATAACGCCGCATAAGGTAGGATGTTGAAAAACCGTAAAATTCTGGGACTTTTTTCGGTTTTTTTCTAAGTACAGCCAAAACTGCACTTGTAGTGGAAAATAAAATCCTGACTTTATTTAACTCTTATCCATATTTTATGTATAATAAGAACTTTATATTTGTACACCGGTGTACACCACGGTGAAATCAACCAAAAAAATGGTGAATAAAAGAACAGGTCCACTACAGAGAGAAATCAGAGAAATCATCAACCAAGAGATGAGACTAGATCTTGTAAAAAGGTATGCTTGTATTTAAAAGCAGTAACTAGCGTAACTAGGCTTACGCGCTGCCAGCATCTATGATTATGCTCTGCTAGTAATTGCTTGCTTGCTCCTGGACGACTATATTGATAACTATAACTACATCCCTCTTTTTAATATTACATCTATTACAGATTTGAAAAATAACCTGCTTTCCTCTTCATAAACACCAATTCCAACCATTCCAACGCAACAACTTATACCTAACCTCAAATACAGCAGAATACAAAAGCGATTTTAAAACGCTACACGAATCACTGATAGTTGCTGCCAACCGTTCAGGAACTTTATGATTCAAGTACTACCACTTGCTGACTGCTTCAGAACACAAGCTATGAAGATGGAAAAAGAAAGAGTGACCATCAGCTACAACTAACGTTACCTATAAATTTCCAAATCTTAAGCTTTATAACATTTATGAATTATGATTGTTTCTGACGATATGCTTTACTGTTGTGGTAACAGTGTGATTACTCGATGGGTCACCTTCTTATAGATTGACTGTAATTTTTCTTTTTCTCCAATACAATCAATGTATTAAGAATGTTTCCAGCAAAGAGGCTACCACGCTAGGCATTTCAAGGACAGATAACTTGATTGGTAACAGTCTATTATCAATCATCACACCACAGATACATTGTGCATAAATTAGTGAATTTGAAAATAAGTTGAGCAGTTACCGACTGTAACACAACTTAAGGCCCATTTACAACCACTTCGACATCGGCGTACTTTAGAGTCCAATTCTGAATTGTGCCGATGCTCAATTTTCGTTATTTACAATTACCACTTCAAGAATGAATTTCTGTGCAATGCCATCTCTTAGAATATTATTACAAATACAGTTTTAATTCGCTAGCTTTTGTTATTACTGGCGTTTTGATGTTATTTAAGTTATGTTTATGTAGAATTGGATGTACCCAGTATCTCTTGCTTTCCGTTAGTTGCGTTTTATATTATCAATTTGGTATTGTCTCTTTAACACCAATACACAAGCTAAATTACCGAATAAGGCAACTAACATCCATAATTATAGTATAACCTACAAAAGGTATTTAAAATCAACATTTCAAAAAAAAATTCTATTTGACATTTATCTGGAGTTGTAATAACGAAAAATATTTTTGTTTTTGTTTTAATGCAAAATTCATTTTCAGGTTCGCAGCTTTTTACAAATAAAAAACGAAATAAAATCCAATTTTACGTCTTTTTGGGTTATAACAGAATTACATTCAAAAACAGGCAACTAAAAGCAATCTAAGTTTTAAATAAGGCAAACTGCGCATGTGTCAAAGTTAAATTTAATTGCAACTTGAAGTGGAGATTTGCAGTTTGCATGCTTCAACTTCAACTTTGAAGTCGAAGTTTAGCCAATTCGACAGCGAATTTCTAATGTAAACACCTACCGGTGATGCCATATGCTTAACACGAAATTCAGACTTGAAGGTTGAAGTGTGCCGCTAGTGAATTGGTTGTGAATGGACCTTTAAGGTTTGAAATCTAGCTAGGAAAACTTGCGCATAAAATAGCAAAAAAAAACTAAATCTAATTACTAATGTAAATGTTTTATTGATATTTTTTATGTACAATTACAGTCCCTAAGTTACATTTCGGGACTCTAGCTGCGCTTTTGGTTGAGATATTTTTCTACGCAAACGCCTGCGCAACTGGATATCTGGATATCGTATTTTTTTGTACAGGTAACTTAGATTGTTTTGGTTTCTATTTTGACGTTTTGGCACATTTTTGAATAAGATAGTACTTATCATAAAATTTAATCTTTCAAAATATTTTACATTGGCGGGAAATAAATAATAAGTAAATCGAAATTCAAAAACCGGAACCGTTAATTTTAAAAACAACTGAAATGGGATTTAAAAGAACAAAAATAAGAACACTTCTTCCGCTTTTTTATATTTTAACGTTTATTTTAGTTGTATACGTACTATTATTAAGAATAAAGTGTAAAATTAGCTAAGATAAATTTAAAAATGATTCTCAACAGTAATGAATATTTAGAAGAAACTGAAAGAATATTAGATAATGTTCTAAATGTGAGTGTAAATAAGTTCTTATAATACTTGTAATAACTAACAGTTATATTGTTTTTTAGAAAAATACATTTGATAATGAAACAATGAGAGCATTGTACAAGAATGTGCATGATTTTATTCAATATCTAGAAATCCCTACATCTGTTATAAAATTACTTATGTCTTGCATAATTAAATACCTTAATTGTTTATGCAAGTATGTGGAAAGTGGTAAAGGGGATGTGAAAATCGTAGATTATTATTGCCAAGTGATTATTGTAAGGCCTCTTTAAATATGAATAGTATATTTTAATAGACGCAGCTTCTTTTCAGAATATAACTAGAATACCAAATGCACAGAGAACATTTTTAGAAGAGATAGTAACATTTATCGTTGAACGACTGGACGATTTGCAGACACCTTGCTGGTTTAAAAAACTACTATTAAAGAATCTAAGTTCAGCACTACATTTTGTAAATAAGAATTTATTACAGCAGCATTTCAAGACTTATACATATAGCTTGTAAGTTAGCTCTGTTATGTGAACTTACCTATATAAATAATTAGATTTCTTTAGGTATAAATTATCAGACTCACTTATACGATGCTGTGATTATGTTTATCAATTTAAAATAATGGAAATAATAACTCAGTTATGTCAGACGAAAGAAATTGTAGCTAATCTTTTCGCTAAATCAAAAGTTCTACAATCAAGTTTTGAAGAGGCGATTAAGAAAAAGAATTTTAATCAGAGTTTTCGAATATTTTTGAACATTATTAATAGTTCTAATGAAAGAATATACTCTATTAAATGTGAAGAAGTAACTGTGGATAATATAGATATTTGTCCTGAGATGGTACAATTGCTTCCTATTTGTAGTTTAGGTAGATATTTTAGTTTTCTTCTGTTTAAGGGACCTTTTCAAAAAAGCATATGGTTAGATTTTAACGTAAAATGCAATACTATTGATATTGTTTGTTCTATCAAAACTGACTGTGGACTAATAAACATCTCTGATACTCTATCAGAATGTATCTTTATAAGCACTGATACTGTAAAGACAGTTTCTCTTTCTAGGTAATGTTTGAGTAATGGGTTAATAATGAATTATCTATCTTATTGTACATTTCTTGTTGTTGCAGATGGGAACGGGGTTCATTTCTACATTTATCATTAAAGAAAGCCTGTTTAGTTGAATATGAATCATCAAAACGTTTAACTGATGGTAAGCAACTCAAAATTAAAATTTTAGATTCTACTGCTTTATACCATCTGGAGAAGGCAATATTACCAAAAATGTTTAAAGAAAAATTACAGGTGAGCATTTTCATCCTTTTTAATCCATCTAATAAAAAGTGTTCCTATCTTCTAAGGTTTGTTAAGTATGAAAAATAATAGTGTTTATATTTTTCACAGAAATTACCTCAGCCTGAAGTAGATTGTGCAGCTACTACTGATGAGTTTCGTCTATCAAATAATTTCAGTTCTTTGGTAAGTAATATAAACAGCATTGGGGTTGTATTCTACCCTCATGATTAAATTAAAATCATGATTAAAATATAAATGAGATGATGTATCAGCTTTATCTGATCTCAACTAGAAGAGAAAGAACAAATTGATTCCCACGGTAGTTAAAGACTGTCTAAATTTGATCGTGACAGTAATATATGTATAATCTATTGTGTTTACTGTGTATTAAAATATACACAGCTTGATTATTTAAAGGGTAAAATTTAACTGGAAATTATTTTAAAAAAATGTGGTCATTAAAGCAAATATTTTGTGCATTAAAACAATAAATACCTAGCATTAAATAAACATCTTTTTAAGTAAAAAATGAGCAATATATCTTATTCATAATGTGAGCTAAAATGAATGTTTGTGCAGTAAAGTGTTAAGAATAATGCACATTAAATAAATAAACTCTGAAGTTGACACTTTACAACCTGCTATAATGTCAAAACGGTAAGAGATACAGCATAGGATGAAAGTTGACTATTTATAGGACCTTTTTGTTGGCATTTGCATAGTCTAGATATCTTGGATAGTTTCAGAGATATTTAAAAAAAAGTAGATTTCTCGATTTTTGTTATTATTTTTTCTTTCCTTTATTTGAAGAGATACCGGAAAACTAAAACTACTTTTCCATTGCCACTTTTTGTTCTCTATTAAAATATGCTAACAAAATTCCTGTACAACGTTTCAGTTTTGAGTAACCATTATCAACCTCATCAACCTAATGATGTAAACATGATAGGGGTATTTTAGTTTTGATTTTTTTTGTTGAAAGCTGCTGTGACCAACTGTAATAATTGCTGTTTATCTTCAAAATTTTGGTTGAGCATATGATTCTTGACATAACACCAGAGGAAAAAAATCTAACGGTGTTAGATCAGGTGATCGTGCAGGCCAGGGTACTGCAGAATGCATTAATTTATAGCATAAGAAATCAAAATAACCCTATCATGTTTACATCATTAGAATCGTGATAACAAGAGGTATCCAAAACAATTTTCAATTATTTTTCTGCCTGTTTAAAAAAATGAGGTTGATGATGGTTACTCGAAACCGAAACGTTGTACAGGAATTTTGTTAGCATATTTTAATAGAGAACAAAAAGTGGCAATGGAAAAGTGGTTTTAGTTTTCCGATATCTCTTCAAATAAAGGAAAGAAGAAATAATAACGAAAATGGAGAAATCAACTTTTTTTAAATATCTCAGAAACTATCTAAGATATCTAGATTTTGCAAACGTCAACAAAAAGGTCCTATAAATAGCCAACTTTCATCCCATTTAACCGATCCTGTATCTCTTACCGTTTCCCAGATCCCCATGCTGTGCATCCTTATCTTGGACACACCGTATTTCTTTTTTTTTCTGAAAAGACAAAAGTATCAACAAATCGACCTCCAAAATAGGCAGCATTTTTAAATTTAACTGAATTTGTATCTCTTAGGGCTTTCAAGATTCCAGTGGCGATCCTGAAATTTGGGAGACACTGTATTAATTTTATGGGGTTTTAGACAAAAAATTAAAATTAGAATATTTTACCAGTGCGGGAGCTTTTGTTGGTACAAGATGTAGAATGTTCAAAATCGGAACAATCCAGGGAAATCAGGCTCGCAAATCAGGGGATTTAACTAAATAAAGACAAAACCTGCCTATACAGTGTGTCCAGGTTAAAATGGGGTACATGGGGTTATTGGAAATGGTAATAGATAAAAGATCGTTTAAATGGGGAAAAAGTTACGCATTTACGTGCTCATTAACAATCCGGATTTACATTTTCAAAACTTAATCCCGTTACTGAGATACAGGGCGAAAAAGAAAAATGTGCGTTTCTAAAAACGTCCATAATTTATTTATTGTAAGAGATACGTTCACCAAATTGTTAGGGCGGAGGTAATGGGTAATGAGGACTTCAAGAATGACTTTGAAAACATTCTAGGCCTACTCAGTTTTACGCAATCGTATCGAACTTTTGTTTTTCTTATGGGCACCATATTGGATTTTTACATTTTTGAAATTGTCGTGAAAAGAGCTTTTCAAGCAAGTACAACATCCCTATGTTCGGTAAAAAAATGATCACAAATAGCGACATTGCAGTTTGACCGAAGTAGGCGTTGATTTAGAGGATTGCTCAACAACTGCATGTCGTCTTATTAACAAACAAACATGCTATTGGCGGCAAAATAACCATAAGTAGTTAAAAGTCACGAGGTTCAGGGGAACCGCGACCTGAAATCTCAGCCACAGATTACAAGATGCGAAGGTTTGTGTAGTATTCTTGAGCGGGAAATTTAAACAGTTTTGCAATTAAACCATTTTGCAATTAAAAATATTTCTGGATGATTATAAATAATCATTTTTAACTTTTAAAAATCTTTTAATAAGTAATTTTCTAGAACGCACAAACACAGAACAAACATACGCACAGAATGAGGTTAACAGAAATACCACCTATTTAAAAGCGACTAGTGTCATTCGCTGTAAAATCTCGTCTCGGCGAGAAACGCTTACTTTCGCATCTTGTAATCTGTGCCTCAGCCACATGTTGACCAAGTACACTGACATCCAAAAAGTTCTCGGTGGGAAATTTAAATAAAACTGAAATCACCAATAACATGTAATGCATTTAAGACAACTTTTTGTCAGTTAGTGTACTCGAGTAAAATTACGCTCCTGATTGGTTGACGTTGTTTGTTATTGAAATTAGTTCGCATAGTTTCCGGGGGTTTTCTGAGGTTGTCGCACCGAAAATCTTATTGCTGAAAGGTAGTGCTATTGTATGTATTGAAAAATTGAAATAAGGAAATGCAAAAACTTTAAACTTGGGTAATTAACTTTCATTGCAAATTTTGTCTTTTATTAACTTACGTATTTCTTCTTGTTCTTGTAGACATTCGAAGAAAATCTCAATAAAGACTTGAAATCAAGCAATCAAATCTATCCACATAGTGAAACCTTGGATTTGACAATTGAAAGTTCCAGTACCCATTTAACAGGCTGTATCATAGATATTATAGACTTGACAGATATTAGTGATGATGATCCTTTGCAATATAGAAAAGATAGCACATTACATAATCGCACAGATGGTGGGCCACCGCATCAAGAAATAAACGATATTAGTAATTATAGTTCGCAATATTTTACTGCGAAACAATTATTCAGTGATGCTGCATGTCTTTCAAGAGATAATAGAGCTCTCTCTAGAATTAAGAAGGATTTACAAAGTATGGATATTTGTGAAGTTTATCCATCTGTTCCCGATTTTAGTGATCAACAGCAAGTTGAAAAACCACCGCAAAGAAAAATGTGGAGTAGTGAAATACATTTTAAAAAAATATCTCAGAACCCAAATATTAGAAATAGCCATGAAATTAAGATTTTGAATGGAAATAAAATTGATACAGGAATTTCACGAGCTAAGAAAATGCCTGGAATTGATAAAAATTATTGTAATATTAAAAAATCAACGATAAAGCACAGCAACAAGACAGAGAATATTAATGAATCTGATTCTTTATCAGATGCCAGTTTTAAAAGCATCACATCTTCTGTTTCCAATCAGCATAAAATACAAAATAAAAGTGATTCAGTAACCATGCCAACTATAAAAGCATCTATTGCTTATGGTTTTGTAGATTCACATAAAGTAAAATCATCTGAGGAAACTTGTACGGAACAGTATCTGACTGCAGAAGATTCTAGTTTCAGAGATAAACAGTATAATTCTAATGAAGAAATTTTCAGTAATAAAATTCATTGTCAAACACATTTTGCAAATTTTGAAAATGAGAATAGTGCTCAAATACTAAATGCAAATAAAAGTGATATTTTGAATTCTACTGCAACTTCAAATGATATTCAATCTTTGATTAAAAAGAAACCCGGCTCATCTAAAATAATGTCCATCTTTATAACAAATATTTCAAAAAAACGCCCTACTGATAACCGTTTGCAAGTACGTCAATCAAATCGAAACACTGCTAAAAGTGAACATCAAGAAAATATTACAGAAGCAGTAGAACCATTACAAGATTTATTGCAGAAAACTAATAGTAGTTTATCTGAAAGTCTTTCCATATTAGAAACATCTACAGTAAGCCGTGAATTAAAATCAACACAAAATTTTGAACCAGCTGAGCCAAAAGAAAGTTTACAAAACAATGCTGAAATTTTATCGTGTACAGCGCAAAGCATAAGTGATGTAGATAATATAAATATCAAAAATAATGATCGTTCAACAAGTGATTTCATTATGACTAATTTGGAAAGAAATCGATTAACAGAAAATAAAGAAATTAGTGAAGCAGGAGATGAATGCGTTATAATTGAAAATCAAATGAAGAAGCAGTTATTGATAGAAACTGAAGAAATCAATGAAGCAGAGAATGAATGCATGATGGAAATTGAAGAAATTCATAATTCTGCGGCAAAGTCAGATATGTCTATTGAATCATGGATTTGTCCTGCGAATATAATAAACACAAGTCATCCTAAAAAATCTGTTAATAATATTGACGAATTAAAAGATAATAAAGTACAAAATCATGAAGAAAATGATCAGAAACGTCAAGTAACAATATGGAACAATGAAAATAATTTAAACACCTGTGCCATATTTAACACTGACAAAGAGAGTTGCAAACAACTGTTGACCTTATCAGAAAGTATGAAAGGTGGAACAAGTTTAAATTCTACAAATAGTAAACAAGTGTCGAATATTCAACATTCAAAAAACAAAAACATAAATCTCAAGGTATTAAATCAGAAACGTAATAAAAAACAAATGCAAAACATTAATACTGAAAAACGAAAAAGATTCAAGAGAATTAAAGTTTATCAATCAAGCGATTCTGAACAAGAAGAATTAGATGTAAGAAAAGCAATAATTTCTGAAATAGAAGACAAAAGAAAGTTAGTAGTGGTATTGGAAAGAATTAATGTGGAGAAATACATTCGTACTAGTGAAGCTAATAACAAACACAGCTGTAATGGAACGAATGATTTTAATAATACTACGGTATCAAAAAAACAAAGGTCAATAAATAACCGAAGAAAACTATATAATCTTGATGATTTATCATACACAAGTGCATTTACAACTGAAAATTTTAATGAAGGATCTTATTTCTGTAAAAGTTTGCCTAATATTTCTAATCCAAATAAATCAAAAACTGTCATATCTGATAAAAGCAAATCAGTTGTGCAGAACCTACCTAAAAAAATTGATGGGAATAGAAACTTACTAAGAGATCAGAATTTTAATATATATGATAAAATTATTTCACAAAGTAAAAAACAACCGAAAAAGTTCTGTGATACGATTAAAAGGAATCCTAAAAACAAAGATAATTTTGATTTGTCTTCAGTTATCGACGCTCTTTCTGTGAATATGAAAGAAGCTAATAAAAGCTTGCAGCAAGTTTCTAAAACAAAGAACAAGACAAGTTATAAAAAACCGTATAATGGCCGACCAAAAACTGATCGTAGATGTCTCAACAGGCAGCTTGACAGAACTTTAAAACCATGTGATGTGAAGGACAGTAATAAATTAAATGAAACTAATGTAGTGATTATGGATGCTAAGAGCAAAGAAAACGAAAAAATTTTAACTAATTCAAGTAGTACATTACCAGAATTGAATATAGAAAAAGAAAATGAATCGACTAGAAAAGAGAGTGATGACATTTTTAGTGATTCTACATTTATCTCACAAAAGGAAGATATAAATTATAATAAACCTAAGCCAAAGGTTAATATTATATCAAATATTCTTGTTAACCAACCTGAATATCACATGGAGAAAGAAAATGAACATGAGATTAATGACACTTCATGTGAAGATTTAGAAAAGATTAGAAAATTTATAGAAAGTACAAGTAAACCAGAAGAAAATTGCAAATTAAATGAAATGCGAAATTCTGCAATTTCCTCAGAAGTTATGGAATCTTTAAATAGGAATGTGAATGTTACTTCTAGTCTGAAGAATATACCTACTAGAACAGAAATCAGTACTGAAGGTAACGTCTTTCATAGTTTTAATTTCTTATTTCTTATATTTTGTAATATTTCAGGTAAAGAAGATAATAATGAATTATTGAGAAAGTAAGTATTGTGCTATTCAATCAATTCCTTCCTAAATTTTTTTTTTCTTGGTGTAGACAAGTTGTTTGTATTTATTGCTTTAATATGACAAGAATATTTTAAATATTCAGCATAATAGAATGATCAATGTCAAACTTCATAAGGTGATAGAAAACTTAAGTTTGTTACGTTTCTTTGGAAACTCCCCAGTATATTTATTTCCATTTATTAAAGTATGAATTTTATTGTGTTTTTTATGCACATTTGTAACGCCTGAGTGATATGCGGCGATAGCGTCGTCACTGTATGTTTGATTTTCGTGGTGAACGGCTATCTGGCCACGATTAATTTCGAATTCTTTCATCGCGAAAATATCAATTGGAAGTTATCTTGAGCTTTGGTCTTTCACTTTATTGATGAGTGCTTCCGAGTTCCATTCGTTCTTTTGGGATTTAAAAATACAGATCTCAGGTATGTGCTTCCTAGCGTTGTCAATAAAATCTTCAAATATGTTCTTTCTTTCTTAGGTAGGCTTACTCATAAATTGTATTAGCAATTACTTGCTGCACAAATTCTATAAGCCCACCTACATCTTCGTAAGTGAGGAATTTTTGTAATCACAGGACCTTTTTTTATAGCGAGGATGTTTTGTTTCAGGGCTTTTTTTTTCTTTTTTCCCATTTTCTTTTTTTCGTCTGGTCTTCTCCTTGGCTTCTTTCTCGATTTCCCTATTCGTTCACCATCCGTTGGATCTTCCCTGTTTGTCGGCGTTGGGGACCTACGATCCCGACCGTCATCTGGAAGACCAGTGGTGACTGCCTTCTACTGGGGTGAAACAATTTTCTTTTTTTTTAAATATATATATATATATATATTAATTCACATTTCTACGACGCATTCAATTGTTGCAACAAACAAAAGTGTATCACACCGACCATAATGTGACTAGATGATATTGAAAATTTAAAAGACCGCGTCTGGAAAGGTAACAGATGAATAAATAAACTTTTAAGCAATATTCAAACACAATTTTTTGCGTTTTAATCAAAATTTACTTATGCAAGTGTATCAAAGTTTTACATCATTGAAAAGAGAAAAACATTCTCTATCAAATGAGTACAATAAAGAGATACCTTCCCATTAAAAAAAATTGAAACATTATTCGTTGCACTTTTGTTTTTTAAAACAATAGTTATTTGGTATTGCCCTGTAATGTAAAACTAAACACTAAACAACTTTTATAGGAAACATTTTTCCATAAAATGCATATTTACTGAGTATATAGGATATTCCATACTTTTCGGACACACTGTATATAATTTTATTTCCCCTAAATCATTTCCGTCCTTTCCTACATCCCTCATAAACAATTCCCTCATTCCTGTAATATTAATTGTTTATTTATCAATTCACAAAATAAGATTCAATTAAAGAACATAAATTCATAATTTTTCTTTGCATTTATAAATAGTTCTTAAAAGTTTATTGTTCAATTTGTACGATCCAAGGTTAGCTTCCCCGCTATAAGTTATAAAGTTCAATTTTTTTCCAATTTCATCAGAAATTATCAGATGAGGAAATCTTGTTACAGCTATGTTAAGCCACCAAAAAAATAATTAACTTGATTTTGTTCTTGAAATCGACACTCTACAACCAATGTAACATAAAAAATTACTTTTGCTTTTCTTTCATGGGATGCATTATTTTCGAGTATACATAATTAGATTTTATTCCTTATCTATAAACTTTTATGGGTAGCAAATCGCATTTCAGTTAAAATATTAAAAATCACAAACACTTATTGTTCCTCCAATTACAATCTCAAGTAACTTTTTTAATCGTGGCATTTTCTTGGAAACGACAGAAAGAAGCTGGGTTCTAACTACACTCAGGTAGTACTAACAAATGAGATATGAAGATAAAAATCAGTGTGTGACAGCTACAGGGTGTTATAAAATTTTGTTTTCTCAATATTTCAAGAACAAGGTGAAATATTGAAATTTCCTACATGCTTGTTACTCTAAGGTGTCTACTATTTTACATGGCTTTGTGTTTGATATCCTTATCAGAAACAAGAAAATGGAGGGGGGTGGCTAGTTTACTTACCCAAAAGAAAATTGTTACGTTACTGAAAAATTAGAAGATTTCTCTATTTTTGGATTCAACAATCAATTTGGCATAAAAAGTCACTTTTGCACTTTCCTTTTAGATTGCGCCATTTTCTAGTAAATTTGAATTTTCCAAAACATCTCAAATTCAAAGGCCTGTGGTAAAGTCATACTTATCTCAAAAACAGAATGCAGTTATTCTTGTGGCATTCCTCTACAGAATTTAGCCTACTTTGTCCTATAACTTGTTTTCCCTAAAGTGAGATATAGGGTGTTAAAGTTTAATTTACAATTTCTTGTTTTCTTCTGATAAAGATATCAAACACAAAATATAGTACACATCTTAGAGTAACAAGTGTATAGAAAATTCCATTCCAATATTTCACCTTGTTCTTGAGATATTAAGAAAACACGAAAATTTAAATGAAACTTCAATATCCTGTATCTCAGAAACGGCTGAGTTTAGGACCAATGCTTATAGGAACTTTTCTCATTTAATTTCACTCCTTAACACTTGAGTTACATCCATGTATACTCATCTACCGCATTTTCATTTCATGTTTGATTAATAGTGTGTCCAAGATAAGGATGCACAGCATGGGGATCTTGGAAACAGTAAGAAATACACGATCAGTTAAATGGGATGAAAATTGGCTATTTACAGGACCTTTTTGTTGGCGTTTGCAAAATCTAGATATCTTAGATAGTTTCAGAGATATTTAAAAAAAAGTAGATTTCTCGATTTTTGTTATTATTTTTTCTTTTATTTATTTGAAGAGATATTGGAAAACTAAAACCAGTTTTCCATTGCCACTTTTTGTTCTATATTAAAATATGCTAACAAAATTCCTGTACAACGTTTCGGTTTCAAGTAACCATCATCAACCTCATTTTTTTAAATAGGCGGAAAAACAAATTGAAAATTGTTTTGGATAGCTCTTGTCACGATTCTAATAATGTAAACATGATAGGGTTATTTTGATTTCTTATGCTATAAATTAATGCATTCTGCAGTACCCTGGCCTGCACGATCACCTGATCTCACATTCCAAGTTGATTCACGAGTGAAAACAAACGTGCGTGCATATAGTGATTCCACCAACTTGCCAACTGGAAGAGTTCCCCTGGCGGTACGTGTAAGTTAATATACCCTTATACGTCCCCAAGATATTCCTCATTCCAGTATCAACAGACACAGCGAGCACACCACCATGTCCCAAGGCCGCTCGGCTAAGGGACAACCTAAACCGCCCGGGAAAGACCCCCCCGCTCCTAAAAACCGCACCGCTATCCCACAAAAAAACAGCAAGAACACTAATACTTCCACCACAACCAGCGCCATGAATTCCCACATTAAAAAAACGACGAACAACGCCTCTACAACCAGTAACAACAAAACCAACTCCACCAAATCAACCGCCAAACCACGCCACGCCGCTCCCATACCCTTCACTCCCACTCCACCGCTTTTATCACCACAACCAATCATGCCATCCGAACCCATTTTTATCTCGCCTGACACTAACACCTTTTTAATCCCCCCCGCCAACCCCCTCATACGCCTCGGTCGCCGCCACCACCACCACCACCACCACTTCCATAGCCTCCGGACCACGCTCCAGCCCGAGAATCATCACACCGACTTTCCAACACCACCCGCAGTCCCGCTTCGGGCCTCCGGCCTCGCCGCGCGCCTACATCGGCGCCACATCCCAACCCAGCCCCGCTCCTTCCTCTCCCCGCTCCATCTCCCCGATGATGCTCGATGACATCCCGGACCCTACCAACAAACGTGGCCACTCTTCCTCCTCCTCCGAAGCCAACCCCGCCGAATGGATCACCGCCACTTCCAAGAGGCGGGGCGCAGTAGCCCCATCCCCCACAACCACTCCACCCTCAGCGAATGCTACCCAATCCTCCAGACCACCATCCGCCGCCAACCAACCAACCAAGGAAGACCTACACCTGTATCGTCTCCAACCTCCCAAAACCTCAAGCCAACCTCAAATCTTTCAGCGCCCTGCTCACTCGAGTCCCCACCATCCGTCCAATGGATGTCGACACCCTTGCGAACGGATCGATTCGCATCTCCTCCATGCAGGAAGATCTTCCTGAACTGCTCACTTCATTGAGCAATCACGTAGGCCAAACGGTCCGTATCACCTCCTTCAACAAACGCCCACGAGCTCCACCTCGCCCACCGCATCAGCCCACATTTTCGTGCGTCATTCGCGGCGTTGACCTCGACATCCCCGTCGAGGACGTCAAGACGGCGCTTTCCGCTGAGGGCCACAATTTCATCCAAGTGTGGCGCATCAAGGCCAAAGCCACGGATTGCGACACGCGCCTGGTGCGAGTGCTCACCGCTTGCCAGAGGACGCTGGACGCACTCCTCGGTAGAGGCTTCCGTATGTACCACCACACCTTCCGCGTCGAACCGTCTCATCCCACTAAGCCCCAACCGGTGCAATGCGCCAAATGCCTTAAGTTCGACCACCACACCTCTGCCTGTCAAGTCCGGCGCCACACCTGCGGAGTTTGCGGTGAAGCTCACAACACCAACTCCTGCACCGCCTCCACTACGCCCAAATGCGGCAATTGCGGAGGAGACCATGTGGCCTTCTCCAGGCAATGCCCGGTAAGACCATCTGAACCCATCTCGGTCGAGGCCACAGCCCCGCTCAAGATTGCCCAGTGGAAGACTCCTCTCGTGACCGCAACTTCGTGCGCTTCATTGTCACCTCCTTTTTGAACATTTTCTCCGACCGACGGGAGTACATCATACGCATACTGGTTCCCACCATCCAACAATACTACGGCGGGCGAATCCAAATCTCAATGTCCGGGACTAATCTAAGCGTCCATTTCCCTGATAGCTCTTGAATGCACTAAACCCCCGCGGGACTTCCCCCCCCCACCTCTCTCAGTCCATCCTTCATGGATCTAGTCCTCTCCACTGTGAACGCCCGCGGCTGGAGCCGGAAGCGTCCACTCGTGGAGAACCTAATCCGCTCCCACCACATCCACATCCTTTCAATCACCGAAACACACTTAAAAAAATCCCAAAAGATAACACTCCCAGGATTTCAAGTTCTCCGCCAGGACGCCCCGCGCCGCACACACGGCGTTGCTCTGGCAATACTTTCCAGCCTTCCACACTCCTCCTTTGACCTCCACCTAGCCTTTTCCAACCTTCACTGCTGTGCAGCCACCCTACACGCCCCGGGCGGCGACGTATACCTCTTCTCCATATACATCCCGCCCGACAATGTCCCCTTCCCCACCGACTTCTTCGAGTACGTGGCTAGGTCCTTCCGCAGGGCCGTGATCATGGGCGACTTCAACGCCCGTCACACATCCTTCGGGGACACGGTCACCAATGCGAGAGGTCGCGCTCTTTCCAACATTCTCCTCCAACCCACGCTTTTCCGAATCCCCAACATACAACCCACCTTTATCAATCATCTAGGCGCCTCCAACATCGACCACATCCTTATCACTGCCCCACTTACTCCCTTCTTCCCGGACCCTGCCACCATCGGCACCTCCATTACCAGTGATCATCTGCCCCTTATCACCACATCCACCATCATGAACCTTCCAGCGCCCCCCAGCCCCAACCGCACTATACGCGAATGGAACAAAGCCAAATGGCGACTGTTCCAAGATCACGTCACTAACCACCTCCCAGCCTCCCCTAACCTCCCCACCATCCCCGAAATAGACCAAACCATAGAAAACCTCACCAGCACCATTCAGGAGGCCGTCGAGGCCGCCGTACCCACACGCACCACCAACCTAGACCGCCCTCCCCTCCCTCGACACATCCTCCAACTTATCAAGGAAAAGAAGGCAACACTCCGCCTCTTTGTCCGCACCCGAGACCCGACAGTCAAGGCTGAATGGAACCGTCTCAACGCGCTGGTCCGCCTGCTTACAACCAGGTTCCGGGAGGCGCGATGGTCGGCCATCTGTTCCAGCCTCGATCACAGAAACGGAACCCGATTTTGGAGCAAACTTAAAACGCTCACCGGCCAAAAAAAGTCCACCCGACCAGCCCACCTACAACATAACGGCCAAACCATCTCGAACCCACAAGGCCAATCCCAAATTTTCGCCGACCTACTTAACGAGGTCCACGCTATCCCACAAGACCCCCACTTCGACAATGACCAAGCCCCACTCATTCACATGCGGATCCGCCAAAACCGAGCAATCTCCCCACTCATCGCTGTCCCACCAGTAACACCCAATGAACCCCCTCCACCGGAGACCCTCCAACCCATCAGCGCCGACGATACGGCGGCCGCCATTGCCTCAGGCAAAAAACACAGCTCCAGGCGAGGACTCCCTAACAAGGCGAGTCCTTCGCCACCTCCCCCAAGAGGCCATTGACCTTATCACCTCAATCTTCAACCACTGCCTCCGCTGCGGCTACTTCCCTTCGGCCTGGAAACGAGCCACAGTCATTATGCTACACAAAAAAAACAAAAATCCCACTGACCCCGCCTCCTACAGGCCCATATCGCTCCTCAACGTCCTAGGCAAGACATTCGAGAGAATTCTCGCCGACAGACTCCGCGCTCACCTGGAGAACTCCAACCTCCTATCCCCCCATCAGTTCGGGTTCCGTGCCCACCGATCAACTTCTGATCCCCTTCTGCTCCTCCATACTGACGTAGCCAAAGCCCTCAATCAAGGCACCTGCGTCGCCGGTGTCTTTCTCGACATTGAACGTGCCTTTGACAAGGTCTGGCACGAGGGGCTTCTTCAAAAGCTCCTTAACGCCCAACTACCAACAGGCTTCGGCAGAATTATAAACAGTTACCTATCCCACCGACAGCACAGAGTGCGTGTCAAAGGCGTACTTTCCAACCCATTCACGCCCAGAGCCGGGGTGCCCCAAGGCTCGATCCTCGCCCCCATCCTCTTCATCCTATACTGCTATGACATTCCTAGACCCGAGCCCCAACCAGCCCGCAACCGTCACGCCGCGACTGTCCGAATCACACAGTACGCCGACGACACCGCTTTCTGGGCCAGCGGCGCCAGCGCCAGGACTGCCAGCCGTCACCTAGCTCGGGCACTCGCCCGGCTGGAGGACTGGTTTCGACTCTGGCGCCTGAAACCCAACCCACTAAAATCACAGGCGATCCTCTTCCGCCACCCATTTAAAGGAACAAGCCACCGCTTCCGAGAAGGAGCCATCCAAATCGACCTCTGGGGCACCCGCCTCCAAGTCTCCCCCACCATACAATATCTAGGGTGCACCTTCACCCGTACTCTCACCTGGACCGTGGAACTGCAAAGATGTCTCGACGCTGTGCAGAACCGCGCCTCCATTCTCTCAGTGCTCCACGGAAGCTTTCGGGGTTGTCACCCCCAGACCCTTATCCACACCTACAAAACTTTCGTCAGGCCCCTCATAGACTTCCGACACCCATGCTTCTGCGCCCTCAAAACCTACCAAAAACACAAACTTCAACGAAAAGAGAGGCGGGTCTGTCGGGGGATGCTTGGCCTGGATCGCATGCACCCCTCCGCGGAGGTGTGCGACCGGGCCGGCATTCCCCCTATAGACGCGCGGCTCGAGTCCCTCCAAGGTCGCTACGTTCAACGAGCAATCGACCACAACCGAGAAACCCAACTCGCCATCCTGGCCACGCCGGCTGGACACCAACCACGCCATGTCAACCACAAGTTTAAATACCCACCTGCCACCTACCTAGTCAATGCCACCACTCTGACCCCAGACCTGGAGGATGCGCTCGAAAACATTCCCATTGCACCGAGATAACCTCTAATAACCTCCAAAAATACACACCAAACCACCCTCCTCTGCACCCAGCTACCTCCACCTATAAAACCAACAAAAGATACTGCCCCCTATGTCTGTTCCAGATCTGCGAGGAGCCACTCCATTCTGTTCTCGCCGGGGTTTTCCGTGGTTTCCCCCAGCGGTGAAGGCAAATGCCGGAACAGCTTCAGCATCAGTCCACGGCACACCAACCACACCTAGTCACACACACCACTACACAAACACATACACACTGTTACACAACACAATACACGATCACCAACACCGTTCTGAAAGGAACCGTTTTCGCTTTTGCGCGTCCTGCGACTTCGTATCGTACATCATATTTCTCCAACGCCGCCCCTGTGTGGCGGCGGGTTGGATGTTCTTGGGCACTTAAGGGCACTATCCATTGCACTCCGACAACAGCCACGCCTCTTCGACACCACAACACCAGCCACATCCGCACTGGGAAGCGAATCCGTCGACACACCACCACCAACCATATCCACCACGCTATAGAGAAATTGAATTTTCTAAATAGCAGCCACCTCTGAGGAGGTGGTAGCCACCTGCGGTGGCATTCGTTGATCAGCAGATCAGCACCTGATCTAACACCATTAGATTTCTTTCCTCTGGGGTTACGTCAGGAATCATGTGCTCAACCAAAATTTTGAAGATGAACAGCAATTATTACACTTGGTCATAGCAGCGTTCAACACAAAGAAATTAAAACCAAATCCTATCATTAGAATCGTGACAACAAGAGCTATTCAAAACAATTTTCAATTGTTTTTCTGCCTATTTAGAAAAATGAGGTTGGCCAACTTTCATCCCATTTAACCGATGCTGTACCTCTTACTGTTTCCAAGATCCCCATGCTGTGCATCCTTATCTTGGACACACTGTATACTTTAGCTAGAGTATGCTTGGTAACTCCTGGCACACTTTTTCATAAATAATTTTAAGTATAACCTCTAAATGTAATTGTCAAATCATAATTTAGTTGACATTACTTACTCATAGTAGTTACGTGAAATAAGTTTAGTGAAGCTGCAACTGCGCATGTGATAATGAGAACAATTCAAAATCAAGAACTTGCTACTATCTTGAAAAAGAAAAACATAGTTGCACATTTTATAAAGGAAGGGATAGCCAGAAGAACTATATACAAAGTTTTATTGCGATATAAGGTACGTCAATCTGAAATTTACAAATCGGGAGGGGGACGTCCAATATTGCTAAAGAATAAGAAGTTAACGGATCGTGTTAAAGCACTATATAAAAAGGACCCGAACATGTCTGAGAGAAAAGCAGCTGCCTTTTTGAAAATATCTCCTTTGTATTTTACATGAAGTAAATAAAGCTGGAATTAAGTCACATGTATGCAAAAGTGTTCCTCATTACATCAACGACCAGAAATCGAGAACGAAAACCGCTTGTATAATTGGCTCCTGTTAGAAGTGGAAAAATAATTATTATGGATGATAAAACGTATTGCGCAGTTGATCCAAATGATGTGCATGGTAGAAAATACTATCATTGTACTTCAAGTGAGGATGTGTCGTCTGAAAAAAAATTCAAACCTAAAGGATTCTTTAAAAAATTCTTGATATGGCAGGCAATGGATGAATATGTGACGTTTTGAAACCTTATATATTTACAGGGACTATGAATTGGCAAACATATTTAAAGGAGTGTTTAAGCAAAAGTCTTATTCCCTTTATCAAAAATAGAGATTTTCTTTTTTGGCCGGATATGGCAACATGCCATTAGAATTCCTTAAACAAAACAATGTGAATTTTGTAACAAAAGTAAATAATGCTCCAAATACACCTCAGGTTCGACCCATCGAAAAGTATTGGGCATTACTAAAAAGGGAATATGCCCAAAAAAAACGCCCGCTAAAAATTTAAATTTGTTTTGTTAGATAATGCAAACCGCAGCTCAAAAAGTGTCAGAAAATAATGGTCCAGCTTTAATGAGCCATCTAAGAAAGAAGCTTCGTCAAGTTGGCAGAAAAGGCATATATGAACCTTATAAGCATTAAGAATTAAATTGTATTTATATTGTCTATAATTTCAAATAAATTTCATATTGTTTGGAATATTCTGTTTCATTCTATAACCCTCTTTAACTTTGTGCCAGGAGTTACCGAGCATACTCTACAAACATTGTGCGTAGTATTCTTTATTAGAAAGAGAAAGTGAAATTGCGAAGTAGTTTAATTCAATAGATCCCTGTCCTCACTGTCTATTTAATAATTACAAAATAAAGTCAAAAGGAAACTTTTGTTAGGCCTCTATTGGTGTTATTTCCTTCTTCATTTTATTAAGAAACTTTGATAATACCATGTTAAGCTAAAAAACTTAAAGTGAAAATTTCTTTTAATGTAATAGAAAAGAAAAATTAATTCCTAAAAATCTCATAGTACCAGGATTTTGTCACCACCAAGCCTGAGATCTGGAGATTCATTTTTTGGGCAGTATCTCAAGATGTTGAGATTTGGGATTCCAGGATTGGAGTCCTCCTGTGTTTGGAAAAGCTTCTTAATTGAACACATAAGCAAAGCATATGGAATATATTCTGGAGCAAGGGTTACCAATTAATTTTACTTGAAGTCCATATACATACATCACAAGTATTATGGGATCCAGCAACATTTTTTCTAAAATACATTTGAATTCAGTAAAACAATAAGTTCTATTTGAAGAGCACCTTTCTTCTTCTTTGGCTTGATGTTCTTCAGTGGAGTTCCATAATCCATTTTGTAAATCTAATTACAAATTTTAGTGGGTCTTGGTATTGTTGACAATCTTGCACCAAGCCTTTCTGTCTCAAGACTTTTCTTTTTCCAATTATCAATTCCCATTTTTTCAAGATCATGTAGTACATCATGCCACCATCTCAGCTTTGGTCTCCTCTTCTTTTCTGTACTGTTCAGTTTTCATTTCGTTGTTATTTTTAGAGTACTGTCTTCTTTGCTCTTCATTACATGACCAATGCTTTCCTATACCTAATAATATCTTTATTGTTAATTTCTTTTATAAGTTTGTAATTCATTTTGGACCTATATCAGGGTATTTAGATTTTCAAAAAATTCTTCCTTTACATAACTGTTAGCATGTTCTGAAGGGGCATATGCACTTATGATAGATAAGTTTGACAGCTTTACTTTCATTATGTTATCCAATTTTTCATTTGCTGGTTTAAATTGCATTATGCTTTTCCTTAATTTATTTGTAACATATTAAAACCTGTTCCGTTACCCCCTTACTTTTCTTGGCTAGAGTATTGACTGTTTTGTCTCTTCTATATCTTTTTAATTTATTTGCCACTTTAATCATCATCCCTGGTCTTAATGTTTTTATATTCCATGTTTCCACGGAAATTTGTTGAATGTGGCAATGTCACATAGTCGAGAAATCTTCTTGATATCTTGAGACTAATGAACTCTGCTATCAAATACTTTAATATAATAATACAGGAAAGTATGTGGCTCAGCAAATTTTAAAATCAAAAGCATTCATCTTGATCATCATTTGACAACCCCTCAAAATAGAATATCTGGGCACATCGGTAGCTTTTGTGCTTGGTTTTTCTTGTTGAAAATGCTGCTAGTAAGGTCTGTGTTTGTTACTCTTTGGCTGGATTGTCTTTGTCATTTATAATTCATGCTGCGATTGCTTTAAGATCTTCGACACCTTTCAAATAAGGCAAATTTTAAATCTGTTGTAGTGCAACCAGTTGAGTTACTGTTCAGATTTATTGGAGCAAAAATTTTTTAAAAAAATCAAAAATAAAAGTCTTCCCATTTGGTGGTCACCATGAAATAATGTTGGAAAAGTTCTACTATTTTGATTATCTCAAAATCTGGATTTCTTCTTCTTCTCTTTTGAATTCCATATCCTTTACAGGACATTGGCATTCCTCTCTTACACTATTCTGTTGTACAGGATCAGTAGACACCATGTAGGCTATCTTACTATCCAAAAATTCTCTTTGAAAATTATACCTTAGAAGTTTGCTATTGTCTTTCAAAGAAGAAGCAATTTTAAAAATCTAATAGAAGTTTTGATCTGAATCACTCAGCTAGTAGTCTGTATACTAGACTATAACTGAGTTGTGGTCTTTTCTTTTCAGCTGAGTTAGTTCTTTAGAAATATAGATGTGGTATTAGAAAAAAACTTCTGCATCTTGGAAATTTTTTTGACAATCAAATTTTATAGATTGTCAAATTAGGTTTGTTTGTGAAGCCTAAACTTCCAGCCTTTCTTGCGAATAGATATTATATCTTTTCATGTGTTCTAATAGATTCTCAGTAGAGAAATTAAATAACACCTAGCCAATCTCCTTCCTGTATGCCTTTTTTTGCCTTAAACAAGGAAGATATGGTGAAAGGTTTAATCGTATTTTTGATTGATGAGTCACTGATTTGAACTTGCTATTGGTTGCAGTCTTTTCTTCACTGGAATGGATCTGAATCACACACACTCATTTCATCTAAAAGACAGAAATCTGATTTGTGTGCAGCAACACTTTTTTTGAGAAGTGCAGGAAGTTTTGTTTATGCATACAGGGTGATCATTTTAAAACTTCCCACCTTGAATAACTCTTTAATTTGTACAATTATCAAAAATCGCTAAAATGCGTCGGTTTTGTTTTGGAGGGGGACATTTAACAACCGACTCTTTCAATCTTTTACTTCAAAGAAAATCAAAATCGGCCCAGCCGTTTGTGAACTACAGATAAAAATGTATTTAATTTAATCAATACATTTCTGCCTCTAGTTCATGAACGGTTGGACTGATTTTAATTTTCTTTGATGTAAGATTGAGAGTTTTATACCCATTAAAATGATATATCACACATGGGGTAGTGCCGTTTAGAATTTTGGAGAGGGGGAGGATGAAAGTTTCCCAACTGACTAGAGTAGGTTATTAGATGTCCCCCTCCAAAACAAAAGCGACGCGTTTCAGTGATTTTTGATAATTTTACT
>VTPC01002966.1:0-22788 GCA_011009095.1 Ignelater luminosus | reverse complement strand
AGTCACGTGTAGTCTTTATTCTACCGGCTAGGAAATGAAGAAGGAAAGTAGTTCTAGTGCATGTATAAAATAAAATTATAGATCCGTTTTCACACCTGCTCTCAGTACACAGTACAAAACTTAAAGAAATAAGTTAAATAATAAACGAAAAACGTTAACGAAACTTCCAAAGAAAATAATTATAATTCCATATACCTACAATTTATTCAGCAAACGACTAAATTTAGTACTTCCTATCATTTGGGGACTGCCTTTAGACAAAGTGTAACGTAATACAAATATAAATCTAAAACTCAATAACTTCAACACATTAATATTAAAGTTTTGTAACTAATCTTATAGATTAGGTTTAAAACAATGATTTTTGAAAATTTGGATTGAGTCTACTAAAATACTCAAATAATTCCTTAAAACCGACACTTTGGCCCCGTAATCCGCCGCTATTTACTAAAAATCCGCCGTCGAGGTCCTAGTAGCCGCCCTTTAAGAAACAAAGCTATAAACATCGTATAAACGTGATGAATGATTATTTATTAAATGATTACATACGAGTTCTAGGAAGCTTCATTCGGATCACATGTTTGGCAAATTAAATCTGTTTTAGCGATATCTTCGTTACTGGCCATAAGCATAAAATAATTTAATAATTTTATGCTCTCTTGCATTTGCTCATGAACGATTTATTGAAACGAAAAGAATTTATTAAAAAACATATATGCAAATACAAAATAAGTAAATAATTAATAAACAAATGAATTTAATTCCTACTTTCCACATGATACATTTTAAAAGTTAATTTTTCATCTAAGTTGGTTGTTTGGACATGTTGGCTTCCTAAAATTAGATTTTTTTGAAGAGAATAATAACCATCAAATAAATAATGGAAAGATTAATAAATGTGGGTGCTAATCAACAAAATTAAATTAAAAAGTCGAGCAACAATAATATAAAATCTCAGTATTGTGGAATACCTACTGCACGACAGTGGAAGGCGGCGAGCGGATAACTGGACGAATCTGTGAATACCGGTACCCTGCCTACCTTATTTTCGACATTTGTTTAATTAAAATTCAGGATTTTTTGTATTAAATATTAAGAAGGACCATTGCTTTAATTTACCAAACAAAAATTTTTACGAAGATGTCCACAAAAATGTGCAAATCTTACCTAGATTGCAACCGTTTCTCGTTAATAAAAACGCACTCAATGGCAGTCGTAGTAAACACAATTACGTACAGGCTGTAAATAAATGCTAATAATTAACATATAACTTTTATTTACCGGAATAATTGTATCATAATCCTTAGAACGAAGGATGGTAGGTAACACAAAGCTAAAAATCTCCGTTATTTATGGTGCCATAATTTATTTATAAAACAATAATTGATTCGTTGGTGGACGGCTGGAGCTGAACGTAATTAGGTGCGTTTACCCTATATAGGATGAAATTCGAACAACTATAAAATTTTAATGATTATGAGTTTGCTTTAAATTTTTATACTTTTGTTTACTTTATGACCTAAGGAAGAAGTCACTCAATGGTAATATTTATAGTAGGATGGAAAATATTAAATATTAATCGCAAAAGCTGGTATAAATCTAATTTCTCCTAATTAACAACTGCAACGTCTTAAATATTACTTTGATTGAAATAAATTTAAAATGATCTAACACACATTTCTTTTTGGAAATATTTTGTAATAAAATAGAATAAATGATGCTGCCAGTGTTAAAATGCCTATGAACTGACTGTAATTTTAATAAAAACCTAAAGATATTACCTTATTAAGTAATGATTTTATCATACACTTGTTGCACTATGAAAACTTCTGTTTTGTAAACAACTATTGATAGCTGTACTTTACAATTTTTAAATTATTGTAAGCAGTTTGGGAATAATTATGCAAATTTATAATGAAATAAGAATTTACTTATCTTTCATAGTTTGAAGGTTATCGCTTTATTATTTCCATTTAAATAAATGCTGTAAAAAATTTGCAGATTAATAAATTATTAATTGTGTTCAGACGAGTTCATGTAGTTGATACTATACTCAAAATAAACATGTTGTACTTTCTCTTAATTTCATTTTCTCTAATATGTAAGTACATAATCGTAAATTTATTTTCCACGACATTGGAATTATTTGTTTGATAAAAAGCATGATTTGCAGTATCTGGGGGATGTAGTAGCAAATCAGAGGAAGTGGTGGAATCTTATAAGACGTTCATCAAGAATAGATGTGTGGAGAAAGTCGGTAGTAATACTTATTTTGAGGTATGTTTAACTAATCACTTCTTCATACTTTTTGATATTAATGTGTGTTTTTTAGAGTTCTGTCAATACTTTTCTTGCTTGTGTGCATAATTCTTCTGCTTCAGAAAATGATGAACAATCTCAGAAGCCAGATAGATGTATGAAGGATGTTGCATTGGTACTATACGGTTGCTTTGAAAGTTTTGTAAAAGAGGTAGATGCGTGTCTTGAATCTGAAGAAAAATACCTACCAAATTATATTCTTGAGCTCTTTAACAAAACCTTTTCGATACAATGCGACAACGAAGAAAGGTTAATTGAAGGTATGCACACGCATTTATTATCTATCTATTATTCTCTTAATAGAAAAGTAATTTTCAGATAATGAAAAGTTTAGGAATTCTGCGTGTTTTAATGAGACTCAAGTATCTTTTAATATAACATCTGCCATAAATGAAAACTGTATCCCTAATATAAAAACCTTAAAACAACTATCCGAAAAAGGTTTTGTCTTGAAAGAAAGCGAGATCTGCAGGTAAGCAACCGAGATTGTAATTATTTGTTTATTTATCATTATTTTCTGTTGTTTCTAGTGACACCAAATCTTTTAAAAAGTGCATGACTAATGAGATTAAAAAAATTTGCCAAGACCAAGCAGTTTTAAGGATGTTTCTCCTCTATGTCGTACCGGCCGTTGAATTATGTGAACAGCACGGACACTAAACGAAATTAAATATAACTTGTTGTTATGGTCATCATTTTACTAATAAATGCACACATGCAACCAAAATATCTTTCTATTTTATAATATTGATTTTTTTGCATAACGTGCAATAAATTTATTTCACTACAAACAAAATGTGTAAATTCAGATTTTCATTTTAGCACTTTCGATTTCTAAATATTCATATTTACAATTAATTAAAAACTTTTAAATATTATGTAAAGTCATATACAATACCTACTAGAAAATATTAAGGAATTACAAACATTATAATTAAAACTAAAAAATTCAAGGTCTAATTGCGAGAAACCCGCTGATAAATTAATCTAGCCCCAATTGAAGCATCTTGATCCAATAAAACTTGGATAGATTTTTCAAAATCAATGTCAGGACCGTTTCCTCCATATTCAGTCGGTAACACATCCGGATTTATGTATTCGTGCAGTGATGGCCAATTGTCGAAATGGAACTTGAACTGTAACAGGAAGAAATTAATACTAACTGCATCAAAATTAGTGATTAAAATATCGGCAGACATTTTTGCCTTTGGTTACTTTTTAATAATCTGTTTGTGCGACACGATACAGACACTAAATGCACGCAAATGTTATTATAGTAAGGACCTAATTTACCTGTTTTTCACCTGTGTTTGGCAAAGCTGTTTTAATAAATTACTGTTATTATTATTCTAAAAAGTGTTTAGTCACCTATACTGTAAAAATTTAACAAAAGGGAAGTTACAATGTATCTTAGTTGAATAAGTAATTTAAACACATTTTGTTTAAATAATTGCTCTCTACCAAATTATGAACTGACCTACTCGTATTTATTGTTAATAAAGCACAATATGTAAATCAAACATTTTTTTTGACTATCACTAATATGAAATTAACTGAAACTAAAACAATTAGAAATTTTGAGTTAAAATCTTATATGTGATTTTGTTGTTAATAAGAAGAAACAGGAAGAATTATTCTTAGAAATTGCTAATAACATTCAAAATATAAATATTCCTTCAAAACAAGTTAAACAGAATAATAAACAGGTTTTATTAAAAGAAGTATATCTTGAAAAAGTGAGCAATATCCAACTAATTGAATAAATTACAATTAAAAGGAATCTATTTTTAAAACTATTAGAAATTTTACCTTGTGCATTGATACATAATCTGGATATACTAGATCCGCGTCCTTAGTTTTTATTCCTGATTTGTTATTAATTTCTATTTCAAAACATCTCAAAAATAGTTGCCATTTATGCAATCGGTTCTCTAAATTACCATGTGTCAAAATAAACTTTAAGGTACTTATTTATAAGAAACTGTCTATCATCAAGATAAAATCTCAAATGCTTTACTGCTTTAATTATTGCCAAACATTCTTTTTCCGTAGTAGAGTAATTTTCTTTGCTTTTGTTAAACGTATAAGATGTAACGTTTCGAATTTGATCTGCATAATTATCTAATTAAATTTAAAACTGTTAATTTTTAGGATTTTTTCATTTAAATCGTTCTTTTAAAAAGCTGTAAGGTTCTGGAATTCGATTAGCTCCCTCTCCGTTGATTTATTTTGAAATCGTTACATTCTAGTTAGGATTCATTAGACATTCTTTGTTGTTCCCTGTAAAAATTCCATTTGAATTAAAAAAAGTATAAAAGGTTCAAAAATCATAAATTATATTTTAAGTTTACCTTACAATCTACAATTTGAATTCGGGCGCAAGAAATATTTTTTTGTCATTATTGTATTGTGTTTCTTGCAGTTTAACATTCTGAATTCAGTTAGAGAATTTCAGAACGAATGGTTGCGTTCGTTAGTTTTTTTTTGTTAAACTTTGGCAAATTTTTTTGAAGAATCCCCAGAGATAAAAAAACCATGAGGAAATTTTGTTGGAATTCGTAAAATCCCAAAATCTTTGAAGACTTCAAGGTTGGAAATTTTTCGATTGCTTAATATTGGAACTTTCGATTGGTGTTGTTCCCCAGGATAAACAACAAGTTTTAAATTGTAGTTTGTACTTTCGAATCGTGTCTGCAATCCCAAGCTAAGTCTAGTGTTTTTGTTTTTGCATATTAGTGTCTAATCGAACCTGCATTATATTATTTGACGGATTTCAGTCTGGCAACAAGTCAACATCGTCCAATGTCCATTTGCCGAGTTGAAAGCATTCTTTCTGTAAAACTGTAATTAAGGTTGGGATATTTAGGATCTCAGAATGGTCAAAATTGGGTGTCGTAATTTTGGGGAAAACAAATGAAGCATGATTCGTATGACAAATCAAAAATCAGTTCTGGAATCTAGAAATACATATCTATGTTGTAATATAATTTTCTGACAAAAATATATGCTCTAAACAACACAAATAATTAATACATATTAAGAAGCATGTGACATCATTTATAAAAAGTAGCAAATTTAGTTTCGTACAGAAATGCAATTCAAACGGAATAAAACACCTTTACAAAAAAGAATAGGCTATGTACTTTATGAATAAAATTTTTAGTCAACACTTGGCCCACTAATTTTGCTAATCTCAGGGAAATTAACAATTCGTAACTTTCATCTAAAATGGTTGGAGTGCATTTCACCCTGACTTATCTAAGACGCATAATCTGCAGGGAATTCACATCTTTCAAACCCGTTTTACATTGACTATTATGCAGTAGATGTCAGTGCAGCGTTTAAGTTTCTAAAGCGCCCCGCCTCCAAAGGGGGAATAAAATATATGTATTTTGCTTTTGTGGTAATTACAATTAGAGATATAATTTTCGCATTAAATCAGCAATTATTTTTTTTATTTATTTGCTAAAAATGGTTATAATCGTGGAAGTATTAGTTATTTTTCGCTGCAGAAAAAAATTAGATGATTATTAACAAAATTTGAGTTTGTGTATCTTGAATTCAAATTTGAAATATTATCTCTCTTAATGCGTTCTATATAAGACACCCGTAACCATATTTCGGTTTTTTTTGTATCAAGAAACAGGTAGACAGGGACAGAGAGAAGGACAGGGACGCTCAAACCACCACGTGCGTAAGGGATGTAACGCACATGGACGGCATCTCCGAATAGGCAAGCATTTCTGAAGTTGAGATTTTTTATTTGAATATTACTTTTGTTGCTTTTTGAGTATTAAAAAGGAAAGGAGGAAAGTTGGATACTGTTTGTTATTTTTTAAATATTTTTAATAAATTGGAAACGAATGTAATTTAAATAGATAATGATTTATTGTTATATGGTATTTATTCTTTGGTTTTAGACCGTTCTAAAAAGTTATTCAAATCTTTTTATATAATTGTTAGCATTTATTTTGTCCAACCAAACGTTTCAAAACCATCAGTTCTATGTTTTGTCATTAAATAAATAAAGTTAAAACCTAATTAACCCTGAAAATTGTAGGAACATAATAAAAGGATTAGCAAGTACATATCTAAAAAAAATGTTATTAATTTTTTAAAACGACTTAAAACCAACAAAAAATAATCTCATACAAAACCTACGTATAAAATTTCTGCAACTACCTAATCAAAGAAGAACCTTATTTACTTTTTGTTTAGAGTATCATAAAATAAACCATTCTTCTATCAATACATTGAGCAGATGGAAAATGTCAACGGAAATAAAAACATGAATGTGGAAAATGCTGATGAATATATGCAAACAGATATCGCTAACAGTGATAAGACAGAAAAAACCCAAACATCTATTCAGTCGAAATTCAAAACAACATCTGTTAGGCGAGCAGATATTTTGATTTTATTAGTGGTTGATATGTAAATCCATTGTTCGTTTCCAATCTTTGGGGCTTGTAAGCTGAAAGTAAGACTTTTGGTAGGGAATACAAATAGAAATAGCTATTTATGAACTAAGGGTCGTAAGTGTCACTTTTTAGTCAAGAATGTAGTTTGCAAGTCGAAGCCCGTAGGACTGAGGTTCGCAATAATTCGAGACAAAAAGTACAGCCCGAAGTGCATACGAGATTTTTCGTCGTGCTTGCATATCATTCAAAAATTTACTAGTATAAGATTTGGTGATTTACTGAACGACATTATGGCATGTACAAATTGATTAGTTTATCATGCCGCTAGTTTAGTAAAAAACATGACCACTAACACCGTCGAAAACTACAATGCCGTCTTGGCAAAATTTATAGGTGGAAAAAGAATAAACTTTTCCAAAACAGGGAATTATGAAATGAGATGTCACGCTGCTGCAATATCTTTAAGTAGTGGTGGCAATTTTCATGCAGCAGTTCACGAGGCCATCACAAAGAAAAGTCCGGGACATCGTACACAAAAGTATGCTGCCAACAAAAAAAAAAGCATTATGTCGTAGAAAATTGTACTATGACAAGAACAGATATACAGCTAAACAAAAGACGATCACTAAGTTTATTGACGCAGATGAAGACTATGCTCCAAATTTACAAATGTCAGAAATCGACGAGAAAGAATTGGAAGATCTGAAAGAAAAATTTATGCAGAAACTGAATAAAACTGCAGATGAAATCATGAGTATTTTTCAGTTAACACTGCAGCAAAATAACTCAGCTGTATGGTTTGAGGAACGCAGAAAACGAATAACAGCTTCCTCGTTTGGAAAAGTCTGTAAGATGAAACGGACAACAAATCCTAAAAATATCATAAAATATTTAATTAATGGGTTCAACAGCACAAAGGCAACTAACTATGGGATAGATAATGAATTTGTCTGTATTTCGTTGTTTGTTGTAAGGCTCCAGCGGTAGTCCGCAAGCACGTTTTTGCTCTATCTTTCCTTGTAGCGCGATTTAATTTGGGTCTTGGTGAAATCTCTTATCATCTTCATCGCTCACGTTATCAAGATTGTTTGAAAAAAAATTCAGATGTGAATAGAGGAAATGAATCTTGTTATATATGGTCGCAAATCTTTGCAATTTTGCAATAATTTATCAACCAGCTGTTCATAGTTTATTGCTACACTTTTGAAAGACTGCCAAGCAGGTGCCTTTTTTTCATCTAACTGACACCGAAACTGACATCTTTCATTAATTCCCCGATTTAAAGCCCTACAAATATTCCCTCTTATATTTTGGCTTCGCCTATTCTGGAAAATTGGTTTATTAAATAAAGGAAACCTTCACCATCTTTGTTCTTCGCTTTTACAAAGTCCTTCATCAATCCCAACCTGATGGGAAGAGATGGCAGCAGAATCTTTTCCGAATTAACGAGGGACTCACAAATGACATTCTTAATTCCAGGATTAGGTAATGTTACTTTTTTGTGGCCACTGCTTTTCAATAAAATGATTTTTGTTGTCTGTACTCTTACTACTACTTTTAAGTCCTTACAAATTTGCTATTGGAATCTTTGGTTTCCTGTCTTATCCAGTAGTAGCTTTATAAGACTTTTTCATATGGACAGCATGATCAATGCGAATAGAAGAATTTTTATTTCAATTATGAAGGAGAACAGCTTTAAGGTTCGTTTTCTTCTGGATTGCGATGGGAGATATTCAGTCTGCTTCCTTTTCGTTGAGAAACTCCGTATATATTTGGGCCTGAATGTACAACGATATGTGTACAATAACATTTAATGTAAATATCAAACCATAACTAGATGCTGTCTATCCGATCCACTTCGCCATTCCTTTCTATCTTGTACCATGTCTTCATCCAATTGTTGTCTATTCGTTACTTTCCTAGTTTTTTCATTTCAAGTACGCCTTGATCTTTTCTGTTTTTTGCATCCTGGTGGAAAATCTTCTTTAGCTATAGATTTCTGAGCATTCCCAGAAGGTACCCAAATCTCTCATTTTTCCTCCTATCTATCACTGTTTCAGCTGTTTCTATTCGATTTCTTATCTCTTCGTTTGTTGTGTGTTAAGGTCTGGATACTCTTCCGCAGCGCTTTCAATAATCCATCTTTACTATATTCAGTAGTCTTCTCAGCTTTTTATTTATGGTTCATATCTCACATCCATAGCATAGTGTAGATTCTACTAATATTTGACCAATATGTTTATTTTTCTTCTCTGAAATGTTTTTATCCCACCATACAGGGTTAAGTAGTTTGTAGTCTCTTAGCCCACCCTTATCTATTATGGCATCTGGGTGCTTGAATGTTTCGACTTGTTTTATCGTAGTTCAAATCTTTCTTTAGTGTTTATTACTAGGTATTCTGTTTCTTTTAGGGTCACTTGTAATTCCCCATTTTTGGTATTCTTCTTATAGTCATTTGATTGTAAACTCAATATCAAAAAAAACTTGTTTTAAGACCACATAATCATCAGCAAAGCTCAACGTAAGTAATCTGTGCTCATTTATAGGTACACACATGCCTCCACAGCTTTTTTCCAGTCTTGCAAAGCTGCTTTTACATACATAAATTAAATGGTAGCGGCGATAAGCTACACCTTGCTTTAAGTCTGTTGTACGTAGTTGTTATAGTATGTAATAGTTGTTTTCCCATTTTAACGTATGGTATTTTATCGGTATATTAGTTCTTCAATTACGGTTAACATACATGGACATATTCGTAATAGTTTTTACAGTTTTTCTCGCGATATAGTATCATAGCCATTTTTAGGTCTGTGAAGATCACGTGTAATTCTTCTCCATTCTATGCAGTATAAACGTATCTTATCTTTCATGTCTTCACTTAATCTATTTTGCAAAATCTTTCCAAAAAGTCGACTGATACTGCTGGTTACACTGATCACTAACATTTTCGATCCTTCCTACATTCTTTTTTAAATAGTAATACAATATATACATTTTTCCATTCCTGGGGTATTTGAACTGATCTGCGCCAGTTGTTCATTAATCTTGTTAATCATGTTATAATTTATTTTTCACCACATTTAACCAAGCCAGGAGATCTTAAATTTTTCATTTGATGCAAATTTGTCAAACTGTTTCTCACTTATTGATAGCCAATTGTCATATACGTCATTTTCTTGAGTGACTGTATTGTCTTCATCGCTATTGCTGTAGTAGTTTTCCCAATCTTCAATATTGATTAGATATTGAAATTGATTGGTTTCATTAGTTTTCATGTATTTGATGATGATGATACCGCTCCCCCAATCAAACTTTCTACTTTGTTACATTTCTGTTCCCAATATTGGTTTTTAACTTTTCTTGTTCCCCTTCTCAGTTCTTTATTTTTCTCTTTGTATTGTATTCAGTTCTCATCACTTCTTTAAATTAACCATTTATTGCACAGCTTAGTTTATTATCATTAATTAATTTTATATTTTTTCTATCATCCATAGAGGCTTTTGTTTATTTTTCCTTCTCGGTGATATTGTCCCTAATAACTCTTGCATTGCAGTCGGTTCTAATAGAATAATTTAATACTTGATTGTTGCATCAAATCTAATACATATCTTTGTTCTGTTTTTACTTGACGTCATCAGTTTCTCTAAATAAAAATCTTTGGGTTTTTTCGAAATTTCAATAGATCATGTTAATACCTAAACGATAGCATAAAAAGTTTTGTACATTATTATTATGTGCGGTTACGTTAAGTACCTTCAAGATTGAATAACAAGTGTGACAGATTTTTCCTTTATATAATTAAAATCGGGTCAAACACGTGCAAATCTTTCCTAAAGGACCGGATTAGCCGGCAGGCCATAAGTATAAAAAAAATTGAAAAAATAGGCAGCTAGCGAGGGGAGAATGGGGGTTTATGTTTGGGTGCCGGAAGAACAGTTTGGAGTAGCTTGTGTTTGGCGTGCTTGCATCTCGATGACTTTTGTGGGTAAAGAGTGGCGCGAGGTTTCGCGGTTGGAAATATTTAATAAATATGCAAAAAAAAGGCGGGAAGTAAGTGGCAGGGTGAGAATGAAGTATGGGAGGTAAGAGCTAGTGATGCTGTTGAGTTGTGTTTTATCTCGTTTGGGTAATTCTGAGACGCTTGTGTTTTGTAACAGCCGCCTTCAGGCCGCTTTCGGCGGACCGGCTCAAGATTTACACTCTTTCAGGCCGCCGAATTTCCAATGCAATACTTATTCTTTCCACTTAACCCAATTTAAGACACTAGAAAATGCAGAAGTCAGCTTTAAAATTAATAACTTTTTTATTTATTAGACGATAGACGTGACACTTGCAGAGTATATACGGAAAGCTACTCTCTAACAGGATCTTTTAAAACCGAGCAAATAAGCTTTCTTCTACTCTCACCAGTGGCGTGCAGCTTTATTCGAATTTAGCAACTATTTAGAAACATCCTGTGTATACGGATGAAGATATCAGCAAGCAAAAAATTATTTCTTACTCTACTAACAATGGTATCTTCGACGCCGCAATAAGATTTCCTGTGGCTGCGCCCCTCTGAATTTTCCCCATTTAACCCAATGTAAAATAATAGAGGACGCAGAGGTCTCTTACAAGAGCTTTCCTGCCGTTGCATATTCCCCCATCCGGATTGCTATAGCATTGCCGTGACGATAAAGGTCCTAGCTACTTTTCTACCCAAAAAGATGTCAGTGGCGTACGAAGTCGGGGTACATTTGTCAGTTTTTGGCTCGTTCCGGGAAAACCGTAGAAAATATAGAGAAACTAATTATTCCATAGGCCTCATGAATCCACGTTTTAAAATCGGATTGATCGGATACCGATGGGGGCGGGAAAAATTATCCCTCTTAAAAGTCAGGATTTCCCTCCATTAAAGTTTGACACAAGTGGTAGATGTAGCACTACCCAACGCATCGATTGGTACCTGAATCGCGATTAATTACCTATAAATAAGTACTCCAGAAGGGGTTACAAGAGTTTCCGCCCCCCCTCCCAGCTCCAGACCCTGGATTTTCGAATTGTTTAATTGGAATTGTGTAATGGCTGAAACCGTTATCGATGGTATAAATTTTATCTCCCGATCTTCTTTTGTTTCGATACGGCGTTCGATTTTGCACTAGTTTTGATTTGTCGCTTTTTTTACCCGGAAGATGGGGTCTTTCGGTGTAGCAACGCCAATACGTAATTGAAGACAATCGATGGCGCTATCCATTGATACAAACCGTTTCGATTAAGTATCACAAATAAGGGCGCTATAAAACGTCAAAAATACATCCTGTCGTTTTTTTTTAAAAATAACTCTACCGACAAACAGTCGAAGACAGGTTGAATGGCACCCGTTTGTCAGCCTATACTCTAGCCTACACAACAAAAAAAGTCCTATGTAGATACAACTCTTGGTTTCTGAGGTATAGCACAAAACGCTTCGTTTTTGGTTTTCCGGGAATGGGTAAAGAAAAACAAACCCGAATCGGTTCCTTTTTGCGCACAGCTGCTGAGAAGGGTCGGTCAAAATGGAATAATTTAGAGCATTATCGTGAAATTGGGAATTTATGGTTGAGCCGGACCTGCACGGAACTCGTGTTTACCGTAATTGTTTCTGCTCAGAGGGTGCCTCGGGACACTTTAAGTATGCATGCCGAATTTGGCAATCTTATCTCTTCTCCTTCTCGTTCTATAAATTTTTTTGTTTTAAATGGGAATCCTCCTAGCGCCACTCCTGGTTGGTTTTAGCGTTTGTCATACGCAGGGACACTATGGTAAACACCGTCCCAAAAGAGGTCTTGATATCTCTTAAAAACACAAATCGCCCCACCTACCCGACGCTTATAGAACCAGCCTAAAGTTTGGTTAGCTCAAAACAATTGGAAGAACATCCCAAAAACAGCGCTCCCATTTCAAACTGCTCGATTCCTGATATTAAGGACCAGGCGGTTTTTCGACCTTTGTTCTTCCCCCTTTTACCGTGAGGGGGTGACGATCTATGGCCGTTGTTGGGCCCAAGGGGGATCATATGCTTGAAAACCATCGAAATCTGGCTGATGGTTTCCGAGATCTAGAAAACGAGTATACCGAAAAAAGCGCTAGTTTTGGCATTTTGCCCTTTCATTCTCGATTCCTATGGGGTAATTAATGAAATTAAATGCATAATACCACCACTAGACTTTATCTATTGCACCCGATCCGGTTCGAAAGCAAGCAGTGCCCCTATTGGGTGACATTATTTTATACTGATGATCTGCGATCTGTGATTATATGAAATTTAAAAAAGATTTGGTACTTAAAAGTTTCCAAAGAACTCTTTGAATCCTATCACACATTTTATACAAAGATTTTTAAATTTGTGATGTGCAGTGACATTTGTTAGTTTTGTTGTCAGATCATTGTACTTTTTATTAATTGTCTTAAAGATAACCTTTATCTAAAGATGTTCTAAGCATTTTAATAAGTAATTAAGGAAATTAAAAAGACTAGTTCAGTATTTAAAATAATACGAAGAAAATATCAAACACTATCGAATTAATTAGAGACTTTATTAAAAATGTCTTCTTCTTTTTCTTTTTCTTATTGCTTTATACCCTAAGGTTTCGGGTCTTCAGTTTATTTCAGATATTCCTTCCTATTAAGCGCTAGTTGTTTTGCCTGTGTCAGGCTCTTTCCTCGATCTTCCATTAGCTTTTGGACCGTTTCTTGCCAAGTGTGCCTTGATCTACCTCTTCCTCTTACCCCTTTCCTTCTTGCCTCAATAATCCTTTTGGGTATTCTCTTCTCTGACATCTGCCCGAACCATTTTAGTTGTTTTTGTTTCTACAGTAGAGACTAGTGGTATTACTCTTATGTAGTTCTTTTCTTGTGGTTATGTTTCGTACTCTATCTCTGCGCGTTCTTCCTACTACTCACCTCGGCTATTTCATTTCCGCTGCTATAACTCTGCTCCGATATCTATCTTGCAAGGGTCAGCTTTCTGAGCCGTATATTAGAGTAGGTACATAATATATAGAGCTATAATTTTGTTTCCCTACTTAATTCCTTTTTATTTATTAATGTTGTGTTTATCTGATAATACACTTTAGTTGCATATTTCTTGGTCTAAGTTGCAGTCTTGTGTTATAATGACTCTTACATATTCGCATTGTTTGGTCCCTTCTAGTATTTTCCCACCACAGGTTATATTTATTTGTTCTTCTAGTTCACTTTCCTTGCTGATATTCACAACTTTGCTTTTTTTATAGTTGATAGTCATGCCCGCACTTTTTATTGCTTCAATCCACCTGTATATTGCCTGTTGTAACTTTGCTGCGCTTTCTGCAACTAGTAGGATATCATTCGCGTATAGTAGATTTCGCACTGACACTCTCTTCATAAATATTTCTCCATCCTATTGTTGCTTCAAATCTATTTCTCCTGCTTTCACGTTCTATCTGGTCCATTAGCATTACAAATAGGTGTGGACTAAGTGAATCCTCCTATTTAATGCCATTTCTCATATTGAAAGTATTTGATTCTCTTTCTTGAATTCTCTCTGTGCTTCTGGCTCCTTTATACAACCTTTTAGTAGCTGTGATGAATTTCTCAGGTATTTGTATTTTCTCTGTGGCTCTCCAAAGAGCCGTTTTTGGTACAGTATCAGACGCAGATACCATGTCTAGTGGTGCAGCATATAGTTTATCCCCTTCTAATCTTTTCTCTGTTGCTATTCAAAGGGTAAAGATGTCTTGTGACTGTCTGTTCTCGCGATATGCGCCTTGTTCTTCTTATAATCTGTTTTCTGTATATTTTCTTATTTTTTTTCTAGGATTCTTGAGTATAACTTTTGTACACATGGTAATAAGCAGATTGCACGACAGTTCTTCATATTATTTGTATTTCTTTTTTTTTGTGTATAGGCACTATGATGTTATCATTCCAGGCAGTAGGTATTTCTTCTCCATTCCAGACTTTTTGATATTTTTAGAATTCATTGTCTTACTCTATCTTCTCCATATTTTATCATTTCGGGACATATTTCATCTCTGCCTGCAGATTTGTTTAACTTCATTTTGCCTTTTTCCTCGTCTACTTCCTCTTGTGTTATATCTCCTTCTTCGGATATTTCCCTTGTTTCTCTTTCTTCTGCACGGTGTTCTTCTTGTTGATTCACTAGCTGGTTATTATAATGTTTCCTCCATCTATTTGGTACTTTTTTTAGATCTGTTTGTACTACTCCATCTGCATCTTTTATTCTTCACATCTGATAACCATACAGAATCCGCTTTTATTGCTTTTGTTGTCTGTAAACCATTCTTCGATTTCTTTGCCGAGCTCTTCCCAGGTTTCAGTTTTTGCTTGTCTCACAACCAGCTTAGCTTCATTTCCTCTCCTAATATATGCCAAATTATCGTTTTCATTCTTGAACTGCAAATTTTTTTTCTCTGCTCTTTTCTTTGCTTTTACGTCCTCATTCCACTTTCTTGTTTTTTTGAGCCGAGGTCTTATCTTACTTGTTCCGCATACTTCTTTTGCGGATTTTACGACAGCAGTTTTCATTTGTTCCCACATAATTTGTGCAGTTTTATTTTTTTCTCCGCGTATTTCTTCTTTCTCGTTGTTTTCAAGTCTTTGATCATTTCCTATTTCAGGATGTTTCATTCGCTGAATTTTTATTTTCTCATACTGTTTTGTTGGTGCTTGTTTTATTGTATAAAATCTTGTGTGAGCTGAAACCAGCTTGTGATCTGTGTAATTCAGTCTCTCTAATTACTTTAACATCCAGAATTGCATATTTTGAACTACTGTTATATACAAAATAGTCAATTTTGCTCTGGACTGCCCTGTTTTCAGCTACTAATGTTGTTTTGTGTATTTGATTATGGCTAAAAAAACTATTTCCTATTAGCATTTCGTTGATAATCTACGAGTAAATAAGATTTATCAAAAAAAAAACCAGAAAATTGATTAGAGCTATTCTAAGAGAGAACGAGTACAAAAATTGGTGCAGTCTGCCTCAGAGAGGGAAAGGGGTTGTCTTATATAGTTAGGTTAAATCGTCTAACAGGGGATTTATAATAGACGCGGCTTGAGTAATATTCTGAATGGACTGAATGCTTGAAGATGTCTTGTAAAGTCTGTTCCAGGTCGCAGTACATATACATACCATTGGAGACATTGAAAGAAGTTTGAATCTTTTGGACATGTGTTAGGATACTGTGATTTCGGTGCAACTGCTAAAATACGGAGACTTAAAAATGAAATCAATTAAAACTAGGGCATTAAAAGAAAAAGGTTTTGCGGTTCATGAAGAAATTGTCGGTCTATCAGAGTAAGACACCATTAATTAGACGCATAGATATAATTGCTATACATAGATCGAACTAAGGATGTTGCTTTTATTGTAAATCCAACTGTTAGATTTGAAAGTGATTTAGATCAACCTAAATTAGTTCAACCTAAATTAGTTCATGATGAAATTATAAACTTACAATTCAATACTATAAAGATAAATTTAATGTTAAAGATATAACACGGTTTGGTTTACTGTTCGGATCTCGCATGTAAGTTGACTTGTTGTATATAGTTACTGTGTTCTTTTGGCAATCTGGACTGCCCAGATAGTTGCTTGTTAATAAAGATTTATATATGCGATATCTGGAAGATATAGGTACATCTTTTTTTCGCATGGATTCTAAAATTTTAATTCCACGTTGTGTACTGCTTTAATGTGCCTAATAATAGCATGAACTAAATTAAAAGAATTAAAGAATTAAAACAAATTGTTAATCTATAATTTTCTGATTAACTATAGTTATGTGTCAGCAAACCGTATAAAAATTTAAGCGTACGCAGTGTTTTTATAGTACGTTTATTCCGTGTTATATTGATGTATGCGTAGTATAATAATAAAAAAAAAACTTGAAAACGTTTTGCATGACGTGTTGTTTTTGTTTTATTGAACAAGCTGTTTAAGACGAATCTTTCCTGACATATGTTTGTAACACTATAAAGTAATGGTACTGATTTAAATAATTTTTAAATAAATCTACTCAAAAGATATTAAATTAAATTTGTCTGACAAATTTTGTTTTTGCTTCAAATATTATTTGAAGGTATAGCGTTTTAAAGCTAATTTTTATGACAGACTTAAAACAAGATCCGCTCCGAGCTACTTTTTTGTTAACTGCCACAATCAAGTGTTGTTTATTTTAATTTTATTGTTTTGAAAGTGTCACTTTAAAGAAATGTTAAACAGTAATGCTCCTTCCTAAAATGTTCTTCTTCAAAGGTAAAATAAAACGTCATCCCTTTATTATATGGAAAACAAAAGTATGACTGCCTCAAAATCAGAAAACTTAAGAGATAGGATAATGGAAAACACATATATGTGTGCATCAGAATGTTTTTACTTTTCACTTCGCTCGCGCATTCACCTAAAGTATAATGGATAGCTGAACTGTAGTAAAAAAATATTCAAAGTCACTTTTAAAATGCCAGAAAGTACTTAATTGCCCATTTCTTCTAAACAGCTTCTTTAACTGTTTGAATAGGATGGCGAAAAGATGGCTAAGAGCTCCAATTTGTAATCTTAAAGCCGTCATAACAGTCCACCACAGATTATAGTGGAGATCTTTCTAGCATAACGAGTAAATATTAAAAGTGCTTCATAGTGTGTTCCTTTCACGATGTCGTCTGCATACATGTGTCCTCCTATTTTCACTGGTATCATGTTACTATATGCTATTGCGATCTGTGTTTTGTTCACTTTTTTACGTTTTTCATAATTTTGTCCATTATTATTCTGAACAGGAGTTGGCTTAAGCCATCTCCTTCTTTTATACTGATTTCCATATTGAACCCTGTCGATTTCTCTCCATTTAACTGCACTTTTTTTACTTTTTTCTATGTGCTCTTGGTTATTTGTATTAACCTATGTGGTATTTTCAGTTCTTTTAGTGTTTTCCAAATGTACTTTCTATTTATTCTATCAAACGCAGCTTTTACGTCTACAAATGTTACGTAGATATCCACTCCTTGTTCATTTTTCTTCTGTATTATGTTTCTCATAATGTATATGGTATATTATTCGTTGTTCCTCTATCATATCTAAAGACAGCTTGTTCTTCCAATCTTCCTTCTAGCACTTTTTTTAGTTTGGCTTCTATTGTTTTGGTGTGTATTTTAAATATTGCTGATGATAGGCATACGACTCTATAATTTTCGTAAATTGCTTCCTCTCCTTTCTTATGTATTGGTATCAGAAGGTTTTCGTCCCATTCCTCTGGTATTTTCTGTGTATTCCACGCTTTCTTGAATGCTTCCAGTAGCCGTATTTTTCCTTGTTTTCCCATCCATTTTACCATTCCTGATCAATATTATCCACCCCACTTGCTTTGCCTGTTTTAATTTTGGTCATCGCTTGTCTAGCTTTTGCATGGTTATTTCTTCTGTTAGTCTTTCATTTTCTGCTTCATTTTAATCTATCAGTACTTCTCTTTCTGCTTCTTGGTTCTCTTTTCTTCCGAACTTAGTTTCATAGTGTTCTCTCTATATCTCTAGTCTCGCTCTGGTTTCTGTTTTTAATTTGTTTTTGTCTTTCATTTCTTTTATTCTCTTTGTATTTTTGCCTGTAAAGTTTCGTATTTTATTCCAAGATTTTCTAATATTAGTCTTATAGCTAAGATCTAATTCTTAACCAAATTACCTCCAGGTACCTTTCTTTGCTTCTCTTGTTAATCTTTTCACCTCTTTCCTGTGTTCTATATATTTTGATTTATTATATGTTCTTCCGTTTTCTTAAATTTTTTTTATAGGTCTTAGGTTTATTTTTGTTTTTTCGCATATTTTGTTCAGCTATCTTCATTACTACTTTTTTAAATGCGTCCCACTTGTCCGCCATGTTCTACGTTACTCTGCCTTCTTAAAGTTCTAAGAATCTTTTGTTTAGTTCTTCTTTTAATTGTTTTGTTTCTTTCTTCTTCGTTAATTTTAATTTTCGTGTATCTTGTTTTGTTCCTCTGTTCTATTTTCTTCCAGCAAGTTTCCGCTGTCACTAATCTATGTGATAATCCCATCTCTGAATGGGGGTCTGTATTGATACTTTTTATTTTGTGTTCCAATTCTTTTGTGGATACTATGTAGTCTGTGATGATCTTCGCCTCTTTTCCTTCAGCGATGCACGTGTCTTTGTCAGGTATAAGTTATTAAGAAATCGTTTATTTCGCAAAACGTTATCATTTTCCTTTTATTTGTTTATTAGTTCCTTTTCGTATATTCCCATGCTTTCTGATACATTATCTTTATCCTTTCCTATTTTGCCATTTCAGTCCAACAACACCACTATATTCATATTTTATTCTTTGATCTCGTCTAAGGTATCCTGCAGTTTGTTGTAGAATGTTTCTGTTGTTGTCTCATCCGTACCTTCTATTGGTGCATATAGTTGTAGTATGTGCCATTTTTTCTCTAATTCTATTTTTATATACATTAATCCTGATGAGGCTGCCTTAAATTTGGCGATTCTTGAGTATATTTTTCTGTAATTGATGTTTTCCCATTTCCAAATTTTTTGTTCTCACCATGATACCCATCAGTTGTATTCCATGTTCCTCCTTCTCCTGTATTTGCTTGTTTTCTTTTCCTGCTATAGTCGTTAGGTTCCATGCTCCAATCTTTGTGTTTTTTAATTTTTTCTCCACCTTTCCTTCCTCTTTCATCCACTTGTGTTCCACCTTGGTATTTTCCTTCGTTATTCTTCTCATTTTTGGGGTCATTGCATTATCTTACTTTTCTTTATTCTTTGCGTATGATTTCGGTTCTAGTACTTTTTTGAAGATTGCGTTTTTTCTATTTCTTGTTTTTCTCTGTTCCACGTCCATAATACCCCATTTACCATCAGTTTATTATATTTAATTTTTACTTCATTTGCTTTAATCTTTTCTGTCTGTGCCAGCTGTCTTATTTGCGCTTTAATTCTTCTTTTGTGAGGTCGTGGTTGATGTATCTGTTGTTCTTTTGTTAGCTTTAGTTTGTGGTTATTTTGTAATATCGGATCTTTCTCTTGTGTATTTCCCACTTTCATTAAAAAGATTTTATCTGCTAGTTTAATGACTTTCTTGATTTTTACATTTATTCCTAGTTCTCTTCCCATGAAGTTTACCATATTTTCTTTCAAAATTTCTGTGCAATATTACATTATTGCCTTTTTCTTTTTTTTGTAACCTTCCACTCTGGCTCTTTTTTTAGTTCTTGTTTTTCTTTCCGTATTTTTTTGGTTTTCTTTTGTAACTGTTTCCACCTCTCGTCTCATGAGTTCTTCCACTTCTTTTCTGTACTGTTTTTGTTCTTCTTTTACTTCTCTTATTTCGGCCGACAATTTTTCTGTTTTCTCTGTTAGGTTTTCCATCATCATTGTTAGTTTAACTAATTTTTCTTCTTAATTTTTATCTTTTGTCGACGTTCTTTGAATATGCTTACTTATGCTAAAAACATCATATTTATCGTCGCCTTACCTTTTTTATTTTTATTAAGCTATTGTTTTAATTTAATACCAAATTGTTCTTACTGCGGCTTGGTATTTCCAATCTATTTTTTTATGGGCAGCTTTTATATTATTGAACTATCCATCGATAAATACATTTTTTCGCGATAAACTTAGTTTCAAGGTAAAGCTGCAGATGTATTTTATAACATATAGCGAAAGCTGTTTAGTAAGAAGAATTTACCTTGCGAGTTGAATGCTTTATTATGTCAGTTGGTTACAAAACAGTTTGAACCTACAAACACTGTAAACTCCCTTTTTAGTGTCATTTTTAAAAAACAATTTTTCTAATTACTAATACAAATCAAAATAAAATTGTTGTGACTGAAAAATGATTGAAAAATCCCAAGTTCATCATTAAGTACAAACAGTCAAGGTTATTTACGAATAATAATTACAAAATAATTAAAACAAATAAGAGTTTTGCGAAATTAGTAATTTTAGTGCTGCAATCAAAAAAGTGATTTGAAACTGAAAAAGTGTGATTATCTAATTAAAAATCATGCTTCAGTTTTTCAATAGAAAGTAATAAAAATGAATACTACTCAAAAGTTAAAAATTATCTATAAAAAATATCAAAACCTTGTTGCAAAGCTTTGCTAGTTTTCTCATTTTAAGACTGACCTTGCTGGATTAGAAATCCATCGAATACTATTCAACACAATATAAAAACCAAAATACTACATGAAAGTTGACTGAATGAATGATTTGTTTGCTGTAAAGGAATTAACAATAAAACTCTTATAATGTGAAAAATTATCCCATAGTTAACTAATAAGGTTTCACTATTCCCTGACCTTAATGTTAATAATAAGTTATCAGTAATAATTATGAAATCAATCTTACATAAAAACCGTCCTTATAGAAGGACACATTCTTCTAATTAATTTCTCTAATTATAATAAATTGAAGGAAATGTCAAAGCTAAAAACGAAACAGTATTGCCGCCAAAAAAAAATATTTAAAATTTAATTTTTGATTTTAATATTTTTAGTACTCACCATATTTTTAATTTTGTCATTGAGAAACGGCCAAATCAGTTTGATTGTTGCACTTAATAGGAACGAAGTGTTTACTATATGTAGCAGCAGCTCCTTAAAAGGATACCGGTCCATCTTTTTCGCGATAAACTTCATATTTGCAGGTGTAAACCATCTAAATAACCTCCAGGAATAACCATTCATGTCCACTATAGCACTTAATCCATTAGCCTGTGTTATAGGATCATCCATTATTGTTTCCAGCCACATATCAAGAATTTTAGATTGTTCTGCTGGATTTGAATTAATTGCATCCATTTTACCTAATAGTAAATTATTTAAACAATGTCAGCAAGCACAAAATTAATTTAATTTTATTTAGTACCTAATCTCACCACTAAAATTGCTCTTCCCTTTTTATCTCTTTCTTTCAGCATTGCCTTATCATTAACTTCAATTTGTTTTTTCTTACTCAATGGGGATGTTGTAGCAAACCATTCTGGATATTCAATCATCAGTTCAGTAAAATCTTCCATCTATAATAATTTAATTAATTTAATTACACTTAGACATCTAATCTAAAGTATTCATTTTTAACTTACCTTTTTTAGTGACAGTGCTACATCAAATTCCGTACAATACAAAAACCTCAATAAATAGGGATCTTCTGTTCTAACTTTTTTTAAGATGTCATGTTCTGGAACAAAAACTAAAATATTAAATAATAAATAATTCAACTAATAAAATATCTTACCTAGGACTAATTTACGTAGATCCCTCACACGATTTTTTATATCCTCATCACTTAACACTTTTCCAGAAAAATCTGTTATACCGTTAGTACACATGATGAAACATTCGAAATCACACCAAAAATAATCTAAAAACTAATTCAACATAGTTTTAAAGTAGATTCTATCATTATTACCACCAGCTTCGACCTTCGTGCACGTAACACTGACCAATCGCTATGATAATAATACAGATCGAGGCGAATTAACCAAAAGGGAAAAAAAGGTTAAACTGCTACACGAACAGCTTCACAAAACCGGAATTCTACATAACAATACTTATTATTTCAAAGTACAAACTTATTAAAATAATTCAAACTTGTTAAAGTGTGATTTTACATTTTTTTTCCTGACAGTTTAGCAATTTATGTTGTCTCTATTATACAATTTGATAGGTAGAATGAGTGCAAATTTTATTTCACACTGTATACATTTAATGTTCAATTCTTATTTGCTTGTTTTATCCACACTAATAACAACAGTCACGGCCAATTTAATGTTTTGTTGTTGTTTATACTAGATATGCGGAATATCTGTTACCTACCGTAACTTTTATATCGACTTATCTTTTCATAGAGAATGGAAATGAAATTGTTCTTGCTTTGGCGTTCCTAAATGTCCTTCTGTAGGTACCTGTTTGCAGTTGAGAAATGTCAGATTTTTATTCTATTCAGAATGAAAGCAGTATGCAAATTAATGTCTTTATGAATAGATTGTTTCAAAACATAATAAATAACTGACAAAAA
>VTPC01002965.1:0-15869 GCA_011009095.1 Ignelater luminosus | reverse complement strand
ACAGCATATCATGAGGCAAGAGACCACCTGGAAGGTCACCCAAAAGATGAAATCGAAGTCGGTTACTTGTAGTCACAGGAAGAAGAAAACCATTTGGTTTTGAAAAGTGCAGGGTTTTCTTTTCTTTTATCTTTTCTGTTTCCAGGGAGTATTCGTCGATTATAACATTACTGTGCTTATCACCTCGATGTATGTACACACCAGGCACTACCCCTTTTTGTACGCTCAAACCACAAGACCTTCAATTTTGTTATAGAGCCAAAACATTGCAATAAATAATAAAGATGAGCTTTAAAAATTTTAATCTTTACTACCGGAAATCTAAAATAACAATTTAATACGCGGACTGCTATGGTCATCATTCCAATGAAATCTTCAAACTATGAATTTTTCTTTGTAACTGACTTACAATAGAATTTTGTCCAATTGAAAGTAGCATCTTATTTGCTTAGAAATCTTCTGCCCGAGCTAGGGATAGAGCCAGCAGCTTTTGAATTTCGAGATAAATGCGTAAACTTTTATTAAGTCACTCAGATGGGCTGTATTGGCTGCTTGCTTCAATTAACCTTTTACCGTTGCATCAATATATCTTACTTGCCTTTGTGGTTTTATTGTCAGTATCATGGGTGTTGTTTGTAAAAAGATTTTAAAGAAATAATTCTAAAAAAGAAAGTTATTGTGTTTCATTGTCTATAGTTTCTCTTCAGTCAATATAGAATATCGTAAGAGGACTAAAAATAAAATATTAGAATAAGAATTGACAATAAGACATTGTAATGCATGCGCAGCATTCTAATCGCAAAGCCGTGTCATTCTGAAGAACGTTACAAGCATACCTTGTAAACTTAAATGGTAAAATATTCTAGAAGATATAAGAAATCTATAAAATTTCTATTTGAAATAAAAGATATCGAAATATTTATGCCAACTCCTCATTCTTTAAAACAAATTTTCAGAATTTGTTGATAGTCTTCATTAAGAATTTGTTAAGCAGAAATTTCCCGATGATTAATATTATATAACAAATAAAGTTGTCAATAAAGCAAATGATAACATTATAAAAGGTTATCCCAAGATTCTTTTGACCTATTTATATAAGTTGATAGTGTGAATAATAATGATAATTCTATTGATTAAGCAATTTCCACACACCGAAATTAGTATAAAAGTAAGGAAGCATATCCAAGACTTGTTTATTAAATTTTGTTCTGGGTGAACAAACAAAGGTTTAAAAATGAAGTGGTTCTACTTGGTGGGTTTGCTGCTATTAGGTAAGGAAATATTTATTTATTACTAACTATTTATTTCTCATAAATCTTATTTTATAGGCGTGTTATCATGCAAGGCAGATGAAAATGATCTTCAAGACATCACAAAAGATAGCGATTCCGATGAAGAGTTTTATACTGAACTAAAGGATTTATTCGAAAAGAAATGCAAATCTGTAGGTGGAGATAATGCTATCAAAAATCTTACTGTAAGTTTCTTAAATTTTTGTTCCATAAAAATTGTACAATGCAATTAAATTTCAGACAGTCGTCGAAGGTTTGAAAATTTGCATTACTGATCAATTGCCTGCAGATGCAAGTAAGTTTAAAGAACTAGCGGACTCGGGTTCTTCTGAAGATCTTTGTACAGACAAGCGAAAAGTAATTCGGGACTGTTTCAACGATCTTGTTCACGTATGGGAAGATTGTTCGGTTCCCGAAGAACAGTATGTAGCTGGATTCTTTTTAGATTCTGTTGATTCTTTGCTGGATTATATTTGTGCTGATGATGGTGCAATTATCCTTAGTAAGAACTAATAATTTAATTTTTCAATTTAACTATATTTACATAAAATGCTTGATTTTTAGGTCTTATCAACGACGACACTATTGACTGCGTATTTTCGTTAGCTGAACAAGAAAACGCTACAGATGTTTGTACCAATGAATTCAAAGTACTTAATGATGATACACCAGATGATATCATCATTACAAAATCAGAATTATGCCAGTAAGATATTTTTTTGTTTTTTTTTTTAAATTGAAAATGTAAATGTTGTATTTTTGTAGCGATTTAAAAACAGCTCAGGAGTGCTATGGAAAATATCTCGAAGAACAATGTCCAAAAGCTACCGCTTTGAGTGAGGCGTTTGTTGGGGCACTTAAAGCAATTAGTTCACCCTGCAATAAAAGACGTCGTAGATACCTTTTCAATTTATAGTTCCATTACCATACTCCAGACACTTGAAGATACTTAAGTCGTTATATTAGATTTGTTTTGTAGTGTATTAACTTGTATAGTATTAGCGCAAATTAAATTCTCTTAAAAATCCTATTTCTTTCTTTATATTTTTCCAGCTACCTAATCTTTGTTTATTACTTGATGTGTTCCTTTTGTTATAATTCTAATTAATCTTAAATTCGTTCACGATGTTTTTGGGTGCAAATTGACCTTAAGATTTTGTTTATATTTTTGTTATTTAATTAATATTTCTGTTCTAATGATGTCAGATCAGTTTTGAAATGCGAAATAAACAATTTTACTATCAAGAGTTCCAAAGAACATTCGATTAAGTGAAGGAAAATGAGATACAATTTCAAATGGAAAAGCATCAGAGTCAAAAACGGTGCCTGCTTTGTAAATTTCTAACGATGACAAATTACATCTGGATAAGTTTAGAAGGCTTACTAGTAGCGGCTAGTAATTTTTTATTATAGTGGAGTAACATTGTAAGAACTAACATTTAATTAATAAAACTTCTTGATAATTTCTTGAGTGTGAAATTTATTCGTCGCTTAGATAAACGATTTCACAGTAAATTCTCGATCTAAGAAAAATAAATACTATATTTCCTTGATTTCTCATTAAGATGGGCATCAGTTTTATTAAGAAAACAATAGATTGGTAATTTTTAACAGATTACATATTATGTATATGTGCCTCTCTAAAAGATATCTTCTACAGTCACTGGATAGACTAAGATCTACAATTATACCACCAAAGAGATATGATGACTGTAGAACTCTTGTGCTTGACAAGCTTTTGTGGAAACTCAGTGAGGAGAAGTTATGCTGATTATCTCATTCCCTGCAATCATTAGTAAGCTCATGTGATTGGTTGTTAACCTCAGAAAAGTCGATCTAGTCTTTTTCACTAATACTACCACGAGACAGGACAGTTAAATACCTGGGAGTAGTTCTAGATAAAGCTGTTCTGGAAAAAACACATTAAAGGCAATGCCAAAAGTCATTCTTTTTATTAGTTGAAAAAAAGAACTCTTGGTAAAACAAAGGGCCTACGATCCCTGATGCCATATCCTTTTTAAATCTCCAACAGGAAATGCCTGAAACAAACGCAGAGATTTATACAAGATATTGTAAGATGGTTGGTGATTAAAAAAGAAAGATCTAAGATTCTTAACTTGCTAATGAGTAATGATTCTCTTCTCACAGCAAGAAGTGACTATACAGTCTCCCAACTTCTACTTTTGTTAACTCTTATACTATTGGTATATTTATAAGAGATCTCGAGAAGTCTTATTTGGTACTTGAGTATATTGAAACTGGGAACGACGTTAAGGAGAAAATCAAAAGTTAAAATTTTCGTTCCACCTGTATTCCATTCAAAAGTTTTTGCTGTCCTGCGCACGTATCATTAAATCATTCGAGACTAAACTGTCCCAGAAATTACATCCCATGACTCTTATATGAATCCCAAATGGTACAGGGCTGATGTTTTGGCCAGGAAAGGAGCTACCATTCTTTTTTCTAAACCGAAACCAACACTTGATCTTTCACTAACCTACGTCAATAGATCTATCGCTGTCTAAACTTCTCAGATATTTTATAGTAAACGGACTATAAAATCTTATTCTAACTGTAGAGAGGGTACAAATGTAGTCCGTTTTAGTCTGACCTTATATTTCGTCGACATAAATTTAAAAATCTAATTTTACTATAAAACATTCAAAAAAAGGGCTTACCTAGCCTACTCAGTTGCTCCACGGTTTACCAAAGCTATCTATTCCACTAGGAATCGTAGAAGTATTGAAAAAGAAAAAAAAATTCTTTAGAGGTCGATTGAATGGGAACAAAAGAATAATAAGATTGGCAATGACAAAAATAAAAAAATTGTTGCAAATTGTTGTAACAACCGCCCAACGAAAAGATATTTTCTAACACAATGTTTGATATATCGATAAAAATCCATTCTGCCCCGTAGGATCTTGGGTCTGTGCCCGACCACAAGCTTTCCATTCCCTATTGCTACACGGGTTTATTCTACTTGGTCATAGGCACTTGATGCAACACCCTTTCTCCTTCTCGGCACTGCTCGATTAACGTTTATGCTACGCTGAACTATTACCGTCGAGTATATACTTGTCTTGCTATCCTGGAATTCCGCTTATGGAATACTTTTAGGACATGGGGTTAGTAGCCCCCGTCTCACACAATCACACAAGGAGGTTCACTTCAACGCCAAATCATCGGCTGCAATGCAATATACATCATTTGAAATATGTCGACGGCTGATACCAACTATGCAATAATGTTCTACCACATTTACGTCGAGTATGCTGTATTATCGACAACAAGACATTTCCCGTTTCTGCTTTTACGTCACCTCACCAGCACTCTAGTCGATGTCCATCATCAATGTTGCCGATCGTAGCGATTTGTTGAAAAAGTAGCGATTTTTACTGTTTTTCCCTGGTGTCGGGCTGGGAGTTCAAGAAAGACCTTTTCGTGTTAATCTAGGGCTCCTCCCTCCAATGTCAGTTTGGGAAGAAAAAAAGAGTCGTCACATAAAAAACTGGATGCGGATGGAGTAGCTACTTTCTGGGAAAAAAATAGCGACTTCTACCGATTATGCGTCGGCAACACTGCCCACCATCATAAGCAAGACGTGATTCTCCGCCAAAGGCCCGCTTTATATCACAGACCAAATGATGCTGGCACTCTCAAGTGCTACCTACCACTGCAGCCACTGGCAAGTAGTACAACTGCCATGGTGTGTTAATGCTAATATCAATCATTTACAATAAATTCCTAGGCTGAAGAAGAGCATGAACGCCTAAATAAGCCTTTGATACCCAAACGGGAAGCAACATTGATAGTCGTCGTCGTCAATGCTTTGGACAAATTAAATATGCTAGCTATTAACACTAAAATCCAAATTAAACAAGTAGATACTTATTTCTTTAAAAATATTTTCTTAATATTTTTGAATAAGCATTTAGTTCTTTCAAAAAGTTTTTCTCGTTTAAATACGCATACTAAAAATTTCTATTGATATCAAAAACGTATTAGCTTGTTTTGTTAATTCGTCTGATAGCGGTTTACGATAACAAAGTATTTCAACTTGTTACGAGACAAATTAGATTACGAAGAAATACCAATTTAAAAACCAATAATCTCTAGGTTTACTTGGAACAAGAGTTACTCCAACGCATTTAGGGGACATGAGATTTTCTTACATATAGTTTTGTAATGTAAATGCTTAGGAAACAATTACTGTGCAAATTAATAGGGACAGCTATAGATCTATGCTTATAACAGAGTGACTTCTCCTTGTCTAGATATTACTTTTCTGTACTTATTTTTTAGTTTAGAGGTCAGAATCTCAGAATTCATATTTAGTAATGTAAGGACGTATTTCTTTTCTTAACATTACTTTTTAAAAGATTTTTTGGTTTTTTTGTTTGCTATGGATACTTATCACACCTCATAAAAGAACACAGAACGAAGTACAAAGATTTCCAAACAATTAGTCTCATCATACATGCATCAAGAATTTTCCTGAAAAATATGTAGAGAAGGATTGAGAAGCGAGTGGAAGACAATCTCACTGAAGAGAAACAAGTATATACGCTTTCGTTGATGCTGAAAAGGCCTCCGATGGAGTTAACTCAAAAAGATGTTTAGAATAATGCAAAGAATCGAAATGCCAGGAAAAGATAGAAGAAAAATACAAAATATATATGGTCAGACAGCGATAGTGGAATATAACAGAGAACAAGAAGAAGTTGTTGGGCAAGGTTGTTCAATATTACCATTACTGTTTAATATCTACATACAAAAAGCCATGGAAGAGTTCAGACATACAAAAGACAGGTATCAGAATTGATACAATAAGATACGTGGACTGCATAGCGCTACTAGCAGAATCCAAAAAAGAACTAACAAAACATGGACAAGATATTCAAAGCAAAGTAACTACAACATGAAAATAAATAAACAAAAAATAAAAGTAGTGGTGTGTGGCAAGTCAGAAATACAAATGGGGAATATAAAACTGGATAAAGAAGATATAAAAGAAGTGAACAAATTCCCATACTTGGGAGGTATTATTACAAACGATGGTAGAAGTACTAAAGAGATAAAGAACGAAATGTACCAGACGAAACAAGCATTTTACAGGAAGAGTCAACTATTCACTTCAAACAAAATCAACCCACGGACAAAGCGCCAGTTTATTTAAACTTACACATGGAGTATACCTCTATATAGCTCAAAATCATGGACAATAAACAAGCCCAGTAAAAAGAAGCTAGAGGCCCTAGAAACGTGGTGTTATAGAAAAACACTGAAAATCAGTTGAGGAGAAAGTAAAACTAATAAAGAAGTAGGCACTAACATTAATGGGAGAGAGAAGAAGAATGCGGAGACAAGTAATCAAAAGAAGAAACCTAGTGATAGAACACATAATGTAAAAGGATGGACTTCTGAAGACGATAATAATCAAAGGAACAATAGAGGAGAAAGATTCTAAAAGACGCTCCCGTCTGCAGTGCATAAACCAAACAATAATGGACACGGGAAGCAGAAATTATGAAGAAATGAAGCGCAAAGCTTCAAATCGAAAAGAGAAAAACCGCATTCAGATATGATGCCTTGATTCAGTATCATAGACCTGAAGAAGACCAGTAGTGACATGAAAAGAGAGATTGCATAAATGCAGACACTTCGATCATGGGTGTCATCTTCTAGACTGCAAAGCAGTGGAAGGAAGTGATTTCTTTCTGACAAAACACATTTTGAAGTTCACCGCTGTAGATATAATTTTGTCCGGCGCTCACCTTACCTCTTTAATCCGGCTACATTCAGCAGACACCCAAATACTTATCAAAGGTGATGCTATGGGGCTGTTTCACAGCTTCCGCATCAGATACTCTGCATCCTTTTGAAGGAATAATGGGTAGCATAAGGTACATCGACGTGCTGCAAAAGAAACTTATACCAATAATGCATTAGGCGGTTTCCTGACAGCGGTGGGCTTTTCCAGCAGGATCTGGCTCCCTGCCACAATTCCAAACTTACCGAGAGCTTTTTCGCTAAGTAAAGATTGATAGTGTTGAACTGACAGGAGAACTTACAACACGTATAGAAAATCTGTGGGCCTTTTTTCAAGGCTCGGATAGAATTAAGATGGTTCAAAGTGTCATCAAAGTCTAATATCGTGACCCTGTTTTTAATTTTTCTGTTTCTCTCAACTAATTTGCACAGTATTATTATTGTACCTCGCTTGTCATATAATATCTTTCAGGTTAGCAACAATAAAAGCACTAAAAGGGTAATCGTTTATACAGTCACAGTAATAACAACAGATAATTTGCGCTTAGTGGACCCAATGGTATCCAAAATTTAATCATTCAACTACAATATGAGGCAAACAGCTTTTTTCTTTCTTGTTGTCTTGCCCTTGGAACTTAGAAGGTTTCATTCTTGTTCATTAAAAAGACCCTCCAACCCTAAAATACAAGCCAAGATTTCCATTAAAAATTCTTAACGTTTCAGGAGACTCCGAAGTCCTCGTCGTTGACCATGTAAATAAACAAATAATAAAAACGTTTTATTTTATAATTTATAAAGTAATTTAATGATTATCAACGACAACAATGATGAAAAAGGTAGGCAGTATTGAGTATTGTTACACAAAGTAAAACAAAACAGCACGATAGGCAACACACCTTTCACGTGTTTAGTAGGGTATACTCGGTATACTCTCAAACCTCAAATGTCTTGTATGGTCATTTTTGTTTTTATGAGCTTGTTATATTGGAATCATAAAATCCATAAGACAAGTGAATGTAAAGATGGACACTAATAGAAGAAATCAATAGCCGCAAACATTTTAAAATCTCTCTAGCTTCATTCTGGAATCCGCTTTAAATAATAAGCAGCACAATTTTTGAATGCATTTTAAAGACTTTTCCCCACTTTTTCAATTAACGCGAGAAATTTAAATTTTCCTGTATTGCATGTTCGTCTTTCATCGTTCAACTTCGTAGAAACCACGAACTCAAAGCATCAAAATGGCAGCCTAAATAATTCTTAATTAAATTGTGCGTGCGAAAAGTAGTGATTTTAGTGCAAATATAAACAAATTCTTGTGTTAATTAGTGAGCCTAAGGTAAAAATCTTTCCACAAAAGTTATTTTACTGAAGAATTTGTACTTTTATTAACAATGTCAATTTAAATCGCCTATAGTGTCGTTGCACTCTCCGGTGTATACAAAGGTGTAGGTCGTTTACCAAATACCTTTTTTTCTATTACAATATAATTTGCTAGAAGGCAATTAGTTAATTAAATATCCACTTTAATTAATTTAAAGAAAGGGATGTTAAATGAATATTTGAGCGTTTATAATAATTTCTGTTAGGAAATTAAATATTTTTAATGTTCTTTGTAATAAAATTTTGTTTACTTGCACAAAAAAAGAGCATATAAACACGTGTTAAGAATTTAAAATTCTCAGTTATTTTAATGGTCAATCTTGCGGCAAGTTTACGATCTTGCTTAGAATCAAATGTCTATTTAATGACTTGTATTTTATAATTGGGTTTAAAAAATGAGAAGTAGAAAGTTTTCTGTTTTCTTTTTTATTATCGCCACGGAAAAAATATAAATGTGCACTCTATTATAATAAATTCTTTTCGTTTTTACTTTTCCTACCATATTTGGTTTTAATAAAAAACAATTTGAATTTAAGATTTTTTATAATTCACCATAATAATGAGCGTTTTATGAATTTGATGATTCATCAGGGGATCGTGGTAGACGGTGAGTGTGAGAGACCGTATAAATTTCACCCTCATCTCTGCTGTGCACACCTTTTGTTTTAATATCCAAAAGGGTACGAAGGGTGTAAGCTCTTCAATAATCCCTTTCAATAATGCCAATATATTTTGGCTGTAGTACCAGCGACCTGGAAATCATTAAATTCTTTATGGTAATTTATTGTCTGTTTAGTAGAGTTTGTTTATGCGTCGTCGTTAAGGGGAGAAATGGGATTAACATTAACCTTAACGTACCCTAATCCATTTAGTGTTTTCCGTCGGAATTTATTAGGTTTAAGTTCGTGAATCCATTACATTTTATTCGAAAGGTCGAATGTAATTGAAAATTGTGCAAAATGAAAAATAAAAAATGTTTGCGGAGTAATTGTTTATTCTCTGTACGCATGTAATATGTATGCAATTGAGCATGTTGTTTACTTTGATACCCACGCAATTTATTCCAGTGAATTGATGTTCATAATTTTTATCCAGCATTTTCTTGTTTTGTGTGCTATATTGAATAATATTTTCTCTATCGCTTATCGTAAAATATGATCGATATTTCAAAATTTGACTGAAAAGATATTCCTGTAGAACATGTCCCTTTTGCGCACTTCGTAATCTTGTTTATTTTTGCTTGATTGCAATGCAACACAATGCAAGACATCATAATTGTATAACACGTGATTATTCGCCACTTTGAATAATAAAATAAAACAATGAAGTGCGTTAGTAGCTTGTTTTGACAAAAAGAACAAATGATGCGTTTGTTTGATGGTAATTTGAACATTTCAACTATTTGAAACAATCTTTTCTCGCCTGAATATCATTTAATTATACAATGTAGGTATGTGTTAACGCGCAATCCATATTCATATCATGTTTACATCTGTCTAGGTTTTAAAACCTACTTGATATTCTGTGTTATGTCCTAGAAGTCTTTATTTTATGCACGCTGCCATTTTCTACTAATTGCATTTACCTATTTGTAGATGTTCTCACAGGACTTCTTATGTAAATGAGGTTAGTTTGATCTTCTTTACTGATAAAAAGAAGTTAATTTTGTAACTAGAAGATTAATTAACGATAGTCTTTGTTTTGTCGATTTCAATAATTTCAATGATAATAATCAAAGAAACTTTAGAATAATTCTTTTGATGTAACAACAAGTAATAAGCTGAAATAATAATTAATGCTAACAAAAGGATGAAGAGATCTGTGTTACTCACTGATTGCTAAAAATATTGGTCCGCCGAACTGTGGTTAAACTATAGAAACCCTAAAAGTTGATCGCAACGATTTTTCACTCGTAAGTATTCAAGACATCAAATAACCACAAAATTGTGTCAGGGTCTGCAATTTCAATTCATATTGGGAGCATATTGCCAGTACTTTATTTATTTCTAGATGATTTTTATTATACCTTCTAACCGAATATCAATATCTAGAAATAAACACTAAAAGGTAAAGAATTAACTAAAGAATAATATTCCATTTAGACATCAATTTGAAAATTTCCAAAACAGTGGCCATCTCAAGTCAAAGTAGAAGTCTTTTCTACCCAGGTACCAGGTTGCCATATCTGGTAACGCAAAGCTACGAAAAGGGACATGCTCACTGTTTCCACTCAAAACGTCTTTGTGGGGTAATAAAACAATAAATAATGTTGATCCCCAAAAGTTACTCAACAGCAGAAAAAGATTTGAAAGGTCTAAGAACTTAATTTGTTAAATCTTAAGACTTAGTCGGGTCAGGTTTGGTGATAATGGTAAAGGCTTGACCAAGGAAATCTCTAGAGTGAATGCTTTAAATTCTTGTTGAGAAGAATTCTCAGAATATCAAATGTATCTGTAGGTTTCTGGCCAACTCGACTGTCTGTTACATAAAGCTACTTCAGAAGAACTGGAGCATCTTCTGACATACTAAAATTGAAACTATTTAAAGCGGACAGAACGATGAAAATTTTGTAGCTACTTTAAATATAGATAAGTGTTATCTACCATGAATACTGTTGAACGATATCAAAAACTCTTAGCAGATTATTCTGAGTGGTAGATGAAGGCGACTACTTTAGAGCTACAGATGAATGCGGATCTTGTTTGGTCTGGGTTTGGTAAACCAAGTCATGTGGTAGTGGAAAACTACAATATAATTATATACGTATAGGGCAACTGATCGATCTATGGTTCTTCGGTTTCTGATATATAAACTTGTGGAGCCCTACTCTTTAACTTTACAGAAAAATGTCTAAAATGTGAGATGTAAATGATTGAGGTTTGATAGAAGTAGTTATCAGGTCTGGTGATAAGTAAAAGCTTGCCCGAAAATGAAATTTTTCACGGTGGAAATCAGTTGGAGATAGAATCACGATTCTTGTACTGCCTCATTTCTGAGCAAACTGATCAAAAGCTTTAACTCAATATAAAACAATATGAAATGGTTGTAAGATCATTTCTCAGCTAGGACCATAAAGGCGTCTGTCTGAACCAGGTTCTTGAGTGTTATATCAGTTTGAAGATGGAGATGTCTTGCCGCTTTGATAAACATGATATTTATCTTTAGGAAGCAATTAATAGCGATTGATATAATAGCAGGCTGCCTGCCTTTCTGACACTTACTACTTTTTAGTTGTTTACGAAGCGGGAGAACCAAAAAAGAAAAGCTTTTGAATCACTCCATACTTTCGCTGGGATAACAATATGTAAGTTGATTTGATTTTCTCTTCAATGGAAACTTTGAACGACATCGGAGAAATGATGTTCCTTTTTCCAAACTACCTTGACTAACTTACATGTGAGGTTGATCTACGCAAAAAAAAGATTTAAACATTAAATGATTAACCTGAACAACTTTCAAAATCATAATGTAATTTCTGATGATACAAAGTTTATTCCTTTCTATCAACGATTGCGCGGTATCAGGCTTGTGGGCAGAAACCTCAGGACTTTCAGTGAACAAATTACTAGTCCTCATATTGAAATTGCAAGTTTGTGGAAGTCAGAGTTCAATAATGGAATGCAACGGGACTAAATAGGCTTTCTTTCGATTAAGGACTTTGATGCGAAAGAAACAAGCTTTGGTATCTCGGTCTCTAGCTCTAGAAGACTTAAGTAATTGGATGGTTATCTGTTAAGTTCATTCTGACGGTTCATGAATGAATTTTAGACCTCTCAGTGGAGCTTTTCTAGTCTTGAACAAGGACAGGTTCTGGATATAAACCAGATCTCCAGCACCCAATGCCTTGTTTGGTTTCGATGTTTTTTCTTAGTCTCTCTTTATGGCATTTCACATCGTCTGACTGTGATTTCGAAGGGTTGTTCTTACCACAATACGAACATAATGTAATTGGTTAATTGCGGCACTCACTTCTGTAATACCTTGCACGGTTACTGTTTGTTTTTGAGATGGATAGGTTTGTGTTATATGAACTTGCATAGCCCTTTGGCTGAACTTTCAAAGGATTTGACTAATATGAACCCTTTTCGACTTGAATATTACTGTTTTTATTATTTCGTCAATACTAATATTAAGGTATTGCTGAAGATAAGGCCCTTTTGATTGGAAATCTGGTTGCTTTAAATATGACTGGTAGATGAAGAAAAGTTAACATACTTTAGCCTTTCTGTTTGGTAAAAGTGAATGAACATTCTATATTTCAGGTACATTTATAGTTCTTTCCCATAACAAAATTAAATTGGCAGATCAACATACCAAAATTATCAACGAAAGGGCACAATTATTGAAGTTAGATGCTGAACAATAAGATTAAAAGTTAAGGTAAGTTATACGGAAAATAGCAATAATGTAAGGTAACAGGAAACAAAGAGATCAAGATCGAAAAAAAGACAAAATTTGATTCGACTGATTTTTCACTTGTATGGTGGCAGTTATCTTCTAACTCGACGATATTCCCATTTGTGGGGTAAACTAACTCAATTTTATCACTACAATAACCAGCATCATCTTAACTGTTTGAGTGTCTTGAGGACCTTTATTTGTAAGCGTCCTCAATACCCAACCAAACATAAAGGTGTGGACGTCCGACCAGACATAGGGGATCCCTAGGACTTCTAACAAGGCATGAAGGTCTCCTTCGTTATAGCGCGGCGCCCGCCAAAAATTCTGGCATCCAAGGCTCGTCTCTTGAGTGTCTTGCGGAGAAGATGATTCTGAAGATAACTAGATCTAGTAGCAGTTAGTAATTTCTTATTTTACTTCTATTATGATGAGTAAAAAGTTTAAAAGGCATTAGACATCTTTTTTGCTCGGTGAGTTGCCACAGTATCGGGGACACGATTTCCTTGATGGTGTCGAAGACACTAACCTTCTTTGTAAAACAAAGAGTGTTTTGTTGACAGATGTCAGTTGGTATTCTATTGTTTGCGCGGTTCATGTTTTGTACGCTGTAAAACGTTTTTGTTAAAGAAAAGGTTTATTGTAACTTGTGATGTTTTGTTGTGTATAATCAAATTCAAACTTGAGAAAACGGGTAGTTTTGCTTTTGAGTTTGACACACAGTATGGTGGCCACGATAGGGAAAATAGTTCCGTTGCTCAAAAGTTTTCCTCCTGCTCATCTGTTGAAACCCTTTGAAGATAACTCAAACTGCAGATTTAATTAAAGAAACTTACTGTTTTGGTTCGTGATGATGGTTTCGCGAGGACTTTAGGAAACGTCAGTGAAAGCACTTTCAACCCAGAAATTGAGACAACACAGTAAATACGAAGATAGACGTCATAAAATCCTATGTCGTAGTAGACACATTATGGAATGAAGATTATCGTATCTAATGGAAACGGAACTCGTAGAAAATCGAAATAAGCCACTTACATAGCAGTGGCAGAACAAATGATATGTCAAGCTAGTTTAGAGATCAAATCGTGAAGCGAGTCTTGTCTCTAACTCGAACCGCAGCGAAATCAAAGTGCCTGAGGTCAAAAGCAGAGTCGGTCTTCAAAACGTCACGAGTTAAGAACATCAGAAAGCGTAGAAGTCCAAGTAACATCACCAACGGAAAATAGAAATGCGGTACTCTTCAACAATAACACAAATTAAGCCGCAGTCGGGCTCAATTTAACTTCGGAATCTGTGAATATTTTGGCATTTATACAATGGGATAACTTGGCAAAAAGTTGGGGGGTTTTGGCCCTACTTGATTTTCAGACTGGTTGATCTCGGAGTCTCTAGACTTCTAGTTCCTCGCACTATGTTTGTTGACAAAGTTGATCGATTGGTAAGTAAAAGCATTACAGCGCAACCAATCTCAGAAAATAACAAACAACGTCGACCAATCAGGAGCGTAATTTTACTCGAGTACACCAACTGACAAAAGTTGTCTTAAATTTCCCGCCGAAAGATTTTTGGATGTGAATGTACATGGTCAACATGTAGCTCCCCCGTACACGCCCTCTCAGGGCTTTTTGAGGTTGGTCGAGCTGTAGCTGGAAATCAATGGGACGATTTTGGGTGTCGGATGCACACAAAGATCTCTGGCAGATATCACAGAAAGACAGAAGAGATAATTCCTCGATGGAACTAAAACTTAAGACTAACGTCGACGGTTTAAGACGACTGAGATGCAGAAAGGAAGAATGAGGACGGTAATTAGGGGTGGGGGCTACTAGAGTACATAATTCAAAGTACCTACAGCTGGAGGTCTGCATACCCGCACCTCGCGGAGAGAGTCACAACGAACTCACTTCCAGGTGGCACAACCGTCGGGGTCAAAAGTTATGAGCATTATTCTAAAAAATCATTGAGGGTATTGCGCCACCTGGAAGTGAGTTCGTTCAGACCCTCTCGTCCAGCTCAATCCCCAATCTATCATCCTGTTTCACAATCAACAATTCTGAATTCCCAACAAAATTAGCCCTTCAATTCTTTGCTAAATGTGTAACTCGCTTCAGCATAAAAAAGCTGGGCAGGATTTTGAATCGAACATGTCAAAGTTGTCTTGATCAACCATTAACCAAACAAGTTGAAAGACCGACATCAGACCTAAAAAGCTCGTTTGAGCATCTTTAGAACATTAAAGTGTAATGTTTCAGGTGAGTACTATGATGCAGTTGCTAAATAAGAACATAACAGATACGATCTTGATGTCCTTCATTGTATTCTGCATATTTTTGTGTATTCATTCTAGCTTCTTTCCCTTTTCCATCAATATTCATTGGGCTTCTTTTATTCCTGTACAATTTTTAATTTGATTATATCGAAAGTAAATCTTCCATCGTAACCTGTGGACTTGTAATTTTAAAAAACGGTTTTTTTATTAATTTTGGTCAACGACTCGACTCGATGATTATCTGCCGAAATTAAAAGTATAGTACATAACAGTTATCTTATACACCACTCAACACCGTATATTTCGATAGACTAGACAAAAAAATTTCTAATTTTGTTTTAAGCGTTTTAAAACCCATCATGCTTTATGTAATTTAAAATAATGAGAGGAACGCAGTTTTTTGTTTTTGTTTGTTGGTATTTCTCCATCCAACGATTTTATTGCCGGAGGCAATGTTCATGTATGAAAATAAAAGTTTAATTTCGTAAGTTTTGTTCTAGATCTACCTCTCATTAAGGAAATTGAATCGGTTAAAAAAAATTACTGACTTTTCCTTATTTCTAGGAATATTAGCAGATTATTCTTGGGAAAATTGCAAAAGCATAGTAATAATTAATTACAGAAATAATTACAATGTTACCTATTATTTCCATTGAACGTCAAAGAACTATTTAATAAATAATAACCGTTTAAATTAGCACTTTACATTCGAACAGTTATAGGAATAATTACGTAATGAATTGATTATAAAAAAAAAA
>VTPC01002964.1:0-13044 GCA_011009095.1 Ignelater luminosus | reverse complement strand
AAGTATGTCAGAATATGTTTTTAGCAATGCATGGCATAAAAAGAGATGGACTAAGAAAAAAAAAAATTAAATTTTGATAAGGTCGATGATGTAAGGGATTATCACGGAAAGCATTTCAATAGACCTAACCGTATTAAACATGAAAACATTGCACAAGTTCACACCTTTTTGGATAACTACCAACAAATGAATTTAATTATAGTCGGTCTCAAAATATGTTAGGTATAAAAAATATCTTTCTCCGCATTTAACTATTGCAATGTTACAAAAGGACTATCACCAGAAATATCCCAATAATACAGTTTCATACGGGATTTTTCATAAAATATTTAACGAAGACTATAACTTTTCTTTTTCATATCTCCGTAGGGATATATGTACTATATGTGCCAAACTAGCAGCTGATATAAATTCAACCACACTTAAAAAGGGTGAGTTTGAAGTCAAAAAGCTTAACTTTCAAAAGGAGTTGCATCTTAAGAAAGCTCAAAAGTTCTTTGATGCTTTAAGATTAAAAGAAGAGAATTCTGACAAAACAGAACTGGTTATCCGTTTTGATTTTGAAAAAAAGCTCACCTTTAGCGGTGACGAATATCGAAGATGAGTATTATCTTAGACAGTTATGGTTACATAACTTTGGGATAAATAAAATAGTTGCCAATCAAGCCACAATGTTGTTGTTTACCAAACATTTTGCCACAAAGGGTCCAAACGAGGTAATTACTATGGCACTGGATTATTATCTAAAAAAAATGTAAGACACCCGAACAAACGAAATTGGCCATCTTCTGCCATAACTGTTTTTTTGCAAAACAAGAACAGACTTCTATTCACATATTTAGATTCGTTATGTGCTGCTTTGATTGTTAAAGAAATGGAGATAATCTATCCTATTCCGAGACATTCTATGATGCCTATCGGTCGGTGTTTTGCTCTTATTGAAAAAAAAACGGGCTGAAGCACGAAAAAGTAAACAGGCCAGAATATTATGTAAAATTAATCGCTTCCGCAAGAATAAAAAAAACCCTTTGACATAGTATTTTTGGAGCATACTCCATTCACACCTGGAAGAGCCATTGCTAAAGAAATCCTAGTTCTTAGAGTACGCAACTTTAAAAAAATGTATGGAACAAAAATTAAATCCAGCATTCCTGGCATATCAAAATGTCGATCAGTAATATTTTCTGCAACATTAAAACCCAAGATTAGAGAAAGTGTGGGAGGTTTGCACAATGAGTTTTCTTTATATAAGATTGGTAACCAACGACTTACTGCACGACTTATTCCAGACCTGGCATACAAGAAATTTATAGAAATTGAGGATAAAAAGCTAGAAAATATAAAATTTCTTGTTACTCATATAGAACAACAATCAGACCAAGAATTTTACAAAATTTTGAGTGACAAGTCCGCTGAGAAACTCAAAGGTGATGACGCCCTAGAATCGGATGCTGAAGAATATGAAGAGAAATTAATTGTATTATATGTTAAAGTTAATGTTCAACAGGTTTATCTAATTTTATTGCTTTTTCATTATTTATAATAAAATATAAGTTTATAACAGCAAAACGTTTGTTATTTTTTACCAAAAAGTCCCTAAGTACAATTTTTAAAAATTTTTTTTGCTATGAGTTACCCTTAATTGGGCTCTATCTGCAGAATAGTAAATTACTTAAAAAACATATCAAACCTGATTTAAATAATAATTTGAAATATTCAAATGTGAATAACTCAAAACTTGAAAAGGCACCTAGGAAATTTTTGCACAAAGCCCTTCAATTGTTGCTTGCCATCTGATCTTCACTATCCTTATCTTCATTTATTATCATTCATTTATTTTTGAGGGTCTTCGGGTTAAATAGAGTAGCCCCCGTCTAGATTTCGCCAGAGACTCCTCAATTTATAATTTTAATTTGTTTATGTATTTTTGTATTATTACAGTAAAGTTATCTTGTCAGACAGGAGAATAAAATTTCCTTTCCTAAAGTTTATTACATCATAAATGTAAGTCTTTCTTGTTATAATTTGGTTTATGTATAGTATGTTTCATTGTTAGGCCTAGTTGTTTAGATTCTAATTAAACTTATAATTGTTTTAAGATAAATGTTTCCTATTTTTAATTGGGTATGATATATTCATGGTCGTTTTTTACATTTTGATATATATTTAAGATACGTTTTGGTGTACATTGCATGCATATTTTAAAGTTTTTTAATGCATAACTGTTCTAAGTCTACTTTTAACTAACGTCCACATCAAATTTTTCTTTGTTAAAGGCTGCTGCAGCACACTTCACATTTTTCTTTGTGCACTTTTTCTGGTTCATCAGATCATTATTAAACCATTTTGTTGGGTTTATTACGATAGCTAACCTAGTTATTTTCTTTATGGCTGTTATATCTATTCTCCGTATAGTATCTTTCTCTGATAATCCGTGAACTACTTCATAAACTTCTTCTCAGAGTATCTACAAAACCAAAACGTTATTCTGTATACTTTAAAAAAGTACTTTGATTACAATATTTGATAAATCGTAACTACCACTGCGCAAATACAATCAATGAAAGTTTTTGTTAGTCGAAAACTGACATTCAAAATAAGCGCATCTACTTTCAGTGATCTGAATATTGAGTTTTTAACCAAAATATCACTTTAAAGTGTTATTAGCTAGTGCGACAATTAGGTAAGAATTTAATTAAAACATGTATTACAATAATTCATTGTCATGGGATAAATGATAAAAATATGTAGTACCTACTTTTTACAAGAAACAGTTTTTGTTTGCAAAACAAATACCTGCCGCAATTTTCTTTTGGTTAGGAGAAACGTACGTTTATCCCTTTACGTTTATCCACAAACAGTTTACTAAAGCTGCTTTCTATATTTTTACATACCTACATTATGGTCTATTTGTTTTTGCTTATATTGCTTTTCACTTCCATATCGTTGCGATTTCTTGTGACAATTAATTTTATTCTTAATTATTAATTTGATGTAGAGAATAAAGGGCCTAGTAATGAAAATTATAGAAATTCTTAACACCATTAACATAAATCAATGTAATTTTAAAAATTAAATGTGCTGTGGGTTTGGAATACCACTGAGAATTTTCATGAATTGATTTCTTGAGAATCATAATCGTCAGCCAGGGTGTTATGATCATTACGACCTCGTAATTGTAAATATTACATTTAGAAAAATATTAAAATATGTACTACCTGTTTATTATATGTACATAAATGATTGATAATGTTTTAAATTTTAACATTTTATATTTATTATCAGTGTGTTTTTTTCATAATGGTCAAAGATCAACTATATTTAGTGCTTTTCAGACAACAACTATAAAAATACAAATTAATTTGCTTATTTTGTACTAATAAAATACCAGTACGAATCATAGTAATTATTAATGTTCAGTAACTTTATCATTTATAACGGTTGTTTAGGATGATCCGTTTAAAATTTTAAGTGCCTTACAGATTAGTTCGTTCAGATCTATTTATCTGAACTAACAACCGCATTTTAATTCATTTATAATTAAACCAGAATAATTTGAATGAAAGTTTATGATGTTTATTACAAAACAAATAGAGTAACATTTATTTTATAAGCATGCTTTCGAAATAGACAGAAAATTAGTGGTAATTGGGTATACTATTCAGTTAATATTTGTTTCAGTTCAATTCTGTTCTTTTTTAATCCATGTGTTGGGCAAGTACTTGTACATTTTGTTATACATTAGAAAATAGAGCAACGATATTAAAACTTAAAAAACTACAAATTACAAATCTGAAAATTAGATAAGTTATAAACCTATAACTAATCTTTAGCACTGTTTTATTCGCTTTTCTTATTTTTTTTCAAGAATTCTACCTTAATAGAAATTAAAGAAACGAAGATGCTTACTGTAAACAAGTGCTGCTGTTGTTTTGATCTGAAGCATGGATTTTACACATGGGGAATAATCAGTTTGGTAAAAAGACAATTTTATAAATTTATACCAAAAAAATTAATTATTACTTGTTTCGATTCTTGGTTTTTAGGTATTTCGGTTAACTACGATTGTTTTGATATATTATAGTGATTTCCTACCTATGCACCAATCAACAGTGCGAATACAACTAAAATCAATGACGCCTCTGTTGGGTTACTTTATTGCTTCTGCTGTTGTTCTTCTTATTGCAATGAAAGGCATTGTCCAGGTAAGCATGGGACAAGATTTTTTTGCAGATGACAGGCATTTCTCAGCAGTTTTATGGTTTTACTTTGTTCATGTGTTGTTAAAATTCACATTTCTTTAAATAATTGCCAAGGTAGACTGACAAAGTCAAATGCGCGATCTGTTCTTGAATTAACATAGTTAAGGTTCATTTTTTTTAATTTCTAGGACAGGTCAATATTAATATATCCATACATCGTTGTTATGTCATGTGAAGTAACAGCAGGAATAATAATGTACCTTATCTTGGCAATAGTAGTGTCCGCTATATATTTCATAATGGTGCCCTTTACAGGGGGTGAGTGTTCCATATCCGTAATAAAAATATACAAATAATATAATTACTGAACGTGGTTTTCAGGTATAAATATTTACATTTTGATGTGCCTAATAAGTCTGTATAAGAAAATTAAGAGATCAGAAGAAAACAACCTCCGGTCGAAAGGTGCTGGGATAGATCTTGCAGAAACAGTTTAAACCAGCAAAACGACAGAACTCAGTTATTAATTATCTTGAAATATTGTTAAATATACAATTAACTGATTGTAGATTTTGTATGTAGTTAAGCATTTTTATAAAATAGATAAACAAGCAGCTTGTCTTAGTTATATACTTTATTGGAACCTTTTGAATAATGAACAGGGTGTCTATCAAAAATCTCCCCAAGACGTAGCTTCTTTATATACAGTTTAAGTCAATCAAAGATTAGATGTTACTATTGAAAAAATACCCCAAACGGTCAACTTTACATCAAAGGAGAATCAACTTTTTCATTTCAAATAGTTACCAATGTATATTTTTTTAACTTTATTGTTATAGAGAATTTTTTACTAAATTCAACAATTATGTCTACATCAGACAAAAACCTGCTAATGCACATCCTAAAAAGTTATTTAATTAAATTTATTTCTTACGATATTCTAATAAAGAATGTATTTAACGTTACTTGTTTGATTTTTAATTTAATAAACAAAGTTATTGAAATTTGATTTATACTTATAGCAGCTGTAAGCCACGCAAGGTTGATTGTTTCAGTTGTGGTAGATGTTTCAAGTCAAGGCTAGTTTTTAAATTATTGTATTACTAAATGCGGTTATATACAGAAGTTCTCAAACACGGTACCCAGTTATTCTAACTATGAAACTATACAACTTTCGTTCAGGCAATTTAAGGTTCCTATGCAGTGCCCCCAAAATAGTGGGTTATTTCAGCAAATTTTAAAACACGTTTATGCAAATACTTTGATATATGAAAACCATTTAACAATTGCACTCACATCAGAACAGTCGTCTGTAGCGCGCCGGGCACATATTGTCCAAAGAAATTATTGCATTTGATTAAAATCCGATAATTTAATAAAAAATTTCATTGCAGATTTTCTCAAAAGCCTTTTGAGCAATAAGCATGTTTCAACAAAGAAGTGCTAGAACTTCTAACTCTACAGCCCGCTGGGCGTAGACACTAACTTCAACATTTTTCTAATTAATTATAATTTATATAAAAGATTAAGAGAATAGGCAACACTCTCTACATTTAGCTGATAAATGAAAAACACCAGAAAAGACCCCGGGGAATTCTTTCTTCTACCTGCTACTTGTAAGTTGTAAACGTAAGGGATTTTAAGAGCAACGTTCATTGAAAGTAGCAGGTCATAAATCACTATAAATTCAGACAAAAGTATTTTTGTCGGAAATTTGTAAATATGAACGTTTTAAAATCTTGTGTATCTCTTAGTAATATTTAAGTGAGACGATATAGCTTTATCTGATCTTAATAAGAAGAAAAAGAGCAAAATCTGTTACGATTCGTTTGTTCGTACCCTGGATAATTGATGTAAATAAAACAATAAGGTGCAGTTTAGAATATTTGTTGGTTATTCATCGCTATTCTTTATCAACTGTGGACGTTAGAAAGTCTAAAATTCATTTAAATACTTTTTATAACGTATGTTATTCCGTAAAATCAACAACTATGAACTATTAACTAACAGATTTTAGGTAGAATACGTAGTATTAATATGTAGAGTTATGCAGTATTTTAGATTGGTGGCCTATAAAGTAATACAAACAGTAACTGACAAAAAAGTGTTTCATGTACTTACTTTGAATATGCTAAAACAGACTAGCAACAATATCTACTTTATGGTCGTTAATTTCAATAAAATTCATAAAATAATTATGCAAAATACCATGCATGTTACAGGATTATCATCGGAAAACTTTTATTTTTGCATTCGAACTCCGTAGCCGTCAGAAATATAACTCGATCAAAATGAATTAGAAAAAATCACTCATGCCGTAGGCACTCCTGAATTTTTTCAATCATTTTGAGCTCGTCAAATTTCTAGGCAACAGCTTCTCGTGAACGTAAAAGTTTTCCTGATAATCCGACCACTTGTGGTATTACTTATGAACATTATCGAGTATGTTACTAAGTTACTTAGTAACAGAGTTTTTGACTGTTTCATAATTCAATAATAAAAAATAAATAAAATAGAAAAATAAAGAAGATTAAATATCACAAGGTCGTTATTTTCAACACTATATCAATAATAAAAATGAAATTTTTACATTATTACGTTTTACATAAAACAGGGAAATCCTAATTATGCGAGAGAAGCACGTTAGAATCTGCATTACAATAAAGTGATAAATTCGAACACTTTAGATCTCGAATAGGAAGATCTCGAGCCACTCTCGAGTCTAGTAACTCGGAAAGTACAGCTCCAAAATAAAACTTTTGCAATTTGTTTTCATGTGAAGTTTCCAAAAGTCATCGTCCTTAAATACTCTTTAATAAAATAGGTCTTTTTTTGTAAAAATAATAAAATAACAGTAACGTCTATTGGCTATGTGTAACTGACCTTGAATTTGGAAGTAATAATTGTGATTGGTTTTAAAAACAAAACTTTTGGGATTTATGTCTGAGTTGCTTAAATACGGTAACATCTTGCTATTTACAGCTTCTTCAACTGTTAAATCCCTTGCAGAGTATGGACATTTCACTTCAATTACTCCATCTTCACTTAGCAAACCATCTGGAGAAGCAGCAAGATAAGGTTCTTCTTGGTCTACAAATAAGCCACATCGTTCAATCTTCACATTCAACTTTTCTTCGACGAAACGTATTGCAGTCTCTTCGTTTACAATTCCGTAATCGATCGTTTTGCTTCTTACGTGAGTATTGTAGAGAATATCTTTTACCGTGTTGGCAGTAGAAGTGTTAGTTTTCATTTTGCATATTTTCCCAAACTTCCTGGCAGTGATCCTGCATTTTTTTTCTTTAAACCATTCGGGATTAGAACTTTGACCTCTAGTTCGTAATTCGACTTCATCTACGTCATTTGAAACGTTGGCAAGGAAATTAGTTTTTAACTGGTTTAGTTCCTCTGGTAGTTTATCCAAATTATCAGTAAGAGAACCGTAGTCTAAGTCAGCATCGCCTGAATTTATAAATTGTTTCTTTGGCGATTTTCTTTTATAATTTCTTCTTTTTCTTGTACAGAATGTACTAGTATAAAGCCCAACGTTGTTGCTCATTTTGGCATGAGCCGCATCTAGGAATGTTCCTCTTCTATTAAAACTAATCGCGGCGGCATGACACCTAGCATCATACGAGCCTCTCATAGAATAGTTTATTCTTTTACCCCCAATAAGTTTATTAATAATAGAATTAAAGTTCTCTGCAAAATTGCTGTCGACATCGTGAAGTAAACTAGATGCGTGGTTGGCGACTCTTATAACAGCATTAATGAAAGGTTCATATAAATTGCTGTTTCTGAAACTTTCAAATAAGTTTTTCTTGCCAGGTTTGGGTCCACTGCAAAAATACTTATAACTACCATTACTTTCTTTGCATTTCTTATGACATCCAAATATATGACGAGGCCCATTCTGTATATTCTCTTTTAAATTATAGATTTTCTGCTGTACGCTGAAGTTTTGCTTCTTTCTGTGTCTAATGACGCCTACTACAGCCGTTCTAAATCTTAAAACGCTAGTTTTCAAAAAGCTTCTGAGTGTCATGTCAGTCCTTGGAGTTTTTACTAGGTCTTTTATTTTATTAGCGTAGTTTCGCAGAATATGATTCCTGTATTCGATCTTCTCTATGAAAAAGTTAGGGCCATATGGTTTTAAGGTGGATAGCTTGTTGTAAACCCTGCTGTCTCCGTCCCCTATGACTTTTCCGTATTTTAGCCCATGCATTTCTATAGACATTCTGAAACCTTCTAAAATAGCAGACTCCATTGCTGTAGATGTTCCGCACCAATTTTTGAAACATTGGTGCGTCGGTACGTTATCTTTAAATTTTTGGCATATAGAGCAGTATTTATTTTTAACTCCCAAAAAAAGTAGCTTTCTCATTTTTGCGCCAATTATGCAAGCCACACCTGCCAAAGCATTATAGTTACTTTTATAGGAGCGCTTCCCCCAAGCTCCATCCACTACCACTGTAATAACAGGGACTCCATCAGTATCCACATCTCCTGCTTCCCGAGCCAATCTTGTTTCCTCTTCGTCAACTAATTTCATTTCTTCTGCTGTCGACTCTCTAATAATATTCTGTACCAAGGATTCATTCTTGTAATAAGTATGGGATGACATACTGGGAATATTTAATGATGAGCACAATTCCGTTAGTTGACTGTAGCCAGCTCCAATTGCTAATGTCTCACATACCGCTGCTTTATTTACATGTACAACATCAGTATCTGGTTCCGTAGCAAAGGTGTTTTCTATATTGCAGATCTTGCATCTTGTACTAAAAATGCTCTTTAGTCCAATTCTTCTCCCAGAAACCTCATCGACATCAAAAAAACTACAATTAAAACCTTCATGTTTTAAAGACTTTAATTCCGAAAAGAGATGCTGAATATCTACAATTCTTCTGCCTGTAATTTCATTTTCAGGCTTAGTTTGTGTAGAAAATACTTTTTCAGTATTTAGATCTGGTAAAACTTGTTCAGTTTCCCAGTCCATCAAAGCATTATCTACAAAATTTTCACCAGAATGTGGGGCAGTTTGTGTGTCGACTCTAAAACTAAAAAATAAGGGTAAGCTTTTCATTCATGTGAAATAAAACAGATGTTTGTACTACTTAGCAACATGGACCAATTAAATTGCATAAAATCAGAAAAATATTCTATCACGTGCAATGCAGAAGAAACTGAATTCTAACTGGGTCTAGGATGCAGTTTCTTGATTTTTGATTTTTACTTTTGGTTTTGGAATTACGCTTTCTGATTCTATAGTATATGTAAATATGAATGCGATAATCATGATTAATAATTAATTGCTAGTTGCTTATAATATTATAGATATTAAAAAAAGATCTAATAACGAGAAAAGCAGTACTTACAGTTTTACTTTTTTCGTGACGATTTTTCCTAGTCGTTTCTTATTTTTCCTCCTAGCACCGCACGTCAAATGTTTTTTAGCGTGAATACCCATTTCACAATATATACTAAAACTATACAAAAACTGTACGCAAAATGTTCACCAAGTAAAGAAAATAATAGTTTTTAGAAGCACGGAGAAATAATAGCAGTAGTAGAGAAGCAATCTACCACTGGTAGAGAAGACAAAATGAAAAACAATGTAAAACACAATTTCAGAAAGTTCGTTAACAGAGGTCTCACTGCAACCACTCGAATATAATACAAAATTACCGATACAAAAGTAAAATTCTGTATTTCACATAGGAACACCGGAATTAACAAAAAGTTTAAAAAACTATACGAAACAGCACAGAGGAATTCGCAGCAAAGTCAAATAAACACTACCAAGACACAAAGATGAATTGAAGTGCTTGCTGTTTAGTACTGAAAAAGGGACTTTATAACCATTTCCAGGTGTAACCAATTACAACAAACTGTTATAAATAAACCATTCCATGCAAAGTAGGTAAGCTTTTAAACAGGTCTTTAGAACCGTTATTCCCTAAAGCTCTACTCTTTCCCAGTATGTATAGAATTATTTATTTTACCTGCTTAGCAGTAATGAAAAAAGACATTTTCTAAGTATTTTATGCCGTAGACATCAAACTCTAAATTGGATCTCTTAGGAATAAATGCAAAGTGATAGCAAAATACTACAGAAGTTTGTCTTCATAAGTAATAAAAATATCAGTATCATTTTATTCATCACTACTGAAATCACAACCTAATCCAATTCAGTTATTTTCGATAACATGGTATAACGAATGTATTTCAAATTAGCGATAAATTTTTTATTTGAAGCAATACAGACATAAGTAATAATAATAATAATAATAAGTAACGGGTACCCTTTGTCCTTTTTCAATTTATGGGGGTGATATTCAAAGGTATATTATTCGTTCAGTAAACCCTATACACTACATGCTAACGGGGCGAAATATGAATTTTGGAATCCATACACATCTAAAAATGCAACGTACAAAAAAAATGTGATGCCGTTGATATATTGCAATTTATACGTCTTATTTTTTTTAATGTTTTTAAAAATATATAAAAAGTATTATGTTGTAGCAATGTGCTAAATAAATTTAATAACTATCTAACCACCTAAAAAATTCCTTGAGTGAATGAAAAATGATTGCATTTGTATTCTGTGCAGAATTTAGGTGTCAATAAGGTAACAACTCATTCACAAAATTCTACTAAAATTCAATTGACAAAGCAAACAAAGGGTTGTGTATATGTTTTTAAATTGAAGGTGGTAGCCAAGCCCTCGGGGCAGGTACAATCAGGTAAAGTGTGAAAAGGGTTGTCTATTTCTATGTTTTGACTAAAAACTTATTTTCATTTTATGTGCATAGGAACCTTAAGCCCACCAACTGAGCTTAGTCAGGCCGAGGACATAGTGATCCTCGTTTCTTTTATATTTAAAAGTGTAACGCAAGGCCACGTTACAATACAAATACATCATTTTATTAAAAACTTCCGTGACTCTAATAGACTATCAACCCAAATCACAAAAACCTGGTTTTTCCTGCATCTAGTTATCGATGTGTGTAATACCATTATTTGACTATGAGAATTTGTGAGTAACTTCTTCTTGACTATTAGATCATTACATAAAAGGGAATGTATTGATTTTGTTATTTGCTGGACGGTAATTGCATTTTAAGTATTTCTTATCAGGAAAACTGTAGTTTTGGGATTTAAAATCATTTTATCAAGAACAACCGTTTTCAAATAAATAGGCCCTCTTTCTGTCAGTAAACCCTATTTTCTAAAAGTCGTTTGGTGTTATTACAAGTTTCATAATTGTGCACACCTTAGCTGAAAGGGTTGAAATTATTTTCATTTACGGTTTTGAGGGCCGATCTGCGTTAAGAACAGCTGCTGCTTTTAATGCCAGATACTTAGAAGAAAGTATCAGTCATACATATGTCGAAAAGTTAGTTATCAAATTTACAGAAACGGTGTCAGTGGCAAACAAGAAAAGAGTCGGACTAAAAGTACTGGATAAAGTCGCCCAGACAGAAGTTTTATGTCATTTTGCTGTAATTTCAACATCGTCTGTTCAAAAAGCAGCGATTGCCACAGGAATTCTGCGAAAAACGGTACGACTAGCTCTTAAGTTGCATAAAGTCTACCCTTATAGGATGTAAATTTTCCAAGAACTGGCCAAAGACGACTACGACCGAACAATTAAATTTTGCGAAGAGATGACGGAGAAAATTCAAAACGATCCAGAGTAAGTGAAAAGCATTTGTTTTAGTGGCGAATGAGCGTCTTCCTTAAATGGGACAATAAGTAAACACAACTGCTGCTGTTGGTTCAATGAAAATCCGCATCTTTTTTGTGATGGACATAACGACCCCAAAAAGTTAACGATGAAAATTTAAATAAAGATATCTACTTAACCATGCTACAAAATACTATTGAATCTCTCATCATACAAGAAGAAATAGAGAATCAACAAAATGCAATTGGTGAAAACATGAATTTAAATAAAAATCTAATTCATTTCCAACAAGATGCCATTGCTGTTTGACAATTTGTAATGAGAGATTTCTAGAAGCAGTGAATTGGAAGAAAAAGTCCCATGGAATAGCCATCACGATCTCCAAATCTTACACCCGTGGATTACTTTCTTTGGCGCCATTTAAAGTCGATGGTGTACAAAACACATCCTGCTTCAATAGAAGATTTTTGTCACCGGATAATTAAGGAATGTCGTTTAATTTCCAGTGAAATGTTTGTAAATGTAAGATGTAAATTTGAAAACCGTTATTTGTGTTGTTTAGGAAATAATGGTGGACATCTTTAACATTTAATTAAATAAAAGTTTAGTAGTACTAGTGTTTCACAAATTTCTTGGTCTTGTCTTGTTCTTGTCTTGAAACAAGACAAGAAATATCAGCAAAAAACCAAGACAAGACAAGAAGTGACTTAACAAGGGCAAGACTTCTTGACAAGAAATTTCAAGATTTTCAAGAAATCTTGATTATTTAATTTATAGTTAAACACATTGTAATAAGAATTCTTATTAAGTAAGGTGGTTTGTTATACTTTCTAATTAAGTAAATTATGTAACAAAGAAAGAATCTCAGTGTGTATATATAATTTATTGATTTTCTTTAATATATAAATACGAAAACACACAGTGAATAATACAATTAAAACTGACTTTTTAAGTATGCAATAATATTAACAGAATACATAATACATATTTACTATTTTAAAAGAAGGCAGCAATGAAGCAATATATAATATCCTTAAAGAAACGCAGTAAACCCAGTTAGTTTTTTTATAATGCTCATTTCTATTTTCTCTGTCATTGAGTTCAAAAGTCCAAGCTTCTAATTTATCTATCAACATGTTGATTCCTATT